>JAQFVV010000916.1:0-50605 GCA_028023455.1 Epiperipatus broadwayi | reverse complement strand
CCTTAAAGAAAAGAGATATAAGTTTTGGAATCACTTTTATATATTTATCATTTATTTTCCTTGGTTCCTTGAAAAAAGACGGACTGAGAATTCATTGTAATGTAAATATTTTTATCAATATACTTTAAAACAATCATAGAAAGTCTGCAAAAGTTTGATTTTCTGTATGATATACTAAATTAATGGACTTTATGAAGTATAATAAACTAATTATGAAAAACTAGGTCTTTTTTTAAAAACAATAATTTTGCTTTGATATATTTTTTGCTAATACAATGTTTATTTTAAAATGTTTATAGTGTTGTGGCCTACTGCTGAAAAAAGTTGCCTATGCCTGATTTAGAAAATGATTTTATCAAATTTAAAAAATTAAAATTCTTTGGCTTCATAATTTAAAAAGGATAATACTGGTTTTTAAAGTTATTAATTTGTGGAAGAGTTATTAATTGTAATAACCAATAGAAAAGCATTTTGTATTGGTTTGTTTTTTAGAGGAATAAAAGCGGAACTATTTTAATAGTGTTCATCATATCAAAAAAAAAAAAAATTTACAGTGATTATGCACAGCTGAGCTACTCAAATATATTTATTAAGGGTCCTTATTTTATTTAAAAAACAATATGTCTAATTAAGAAAGAAGAAAATAATTGCATTTTTAAACAAATTGTATTTAATATTATAAAAAGTAAATTTGAAAAGATTGCAAATAAAGAGGTAACATGCAAAAAAATAAAAAGATGCATTCATATATGTGATAAATACATATAATATAATAAATGCAGCATTAATGTCCAACAAAACCAAATGCTGCTAAAAATATTTTTACACTCCCAGTGTACCAGATTGCTCAGCCAATCAAATCCAGTATAATGTGTGTGCTAAAATGTTTTTCAACAGTGTTTGGTTTTGTTAGTGAAGAATAAAGTTAACTGATGTAAAATGATTAAAGAAAGATCTTCACCTTCATTCCAAGATGCTTTTGGCTAGTCTATATAAGTGAATTTAGGTACAAAGATAAGATTGCCATTCTTATCTTTTCACAGTCTCTATCTTATGTTTTGGTTTGAAAGTATACTCCATACTCAACAAAACATTATTAAGGTATTAGAACAAATTTGTAGCTCATGTATAAGGTGTAATTCCCTTCTGAATAAAAGTATGTGCTGAATGTAAATCAGGATTTTTTATAAAATCTATTTTTTTGTCAAATTGATTTAAAAAAAAAAAAAAAAAAGATGTCAATTTTAAAAAAATAATTCTCAAAACTACTTTGCATAGATATATCATTCATAAAATTAATGTTGATAAAACTGATATAATACTTTTTAAAAGTAAAAGAAAACATTTTAAATATAAAATAATGGCTTGCAGTTATATATTTAAGGAATTATGTTATTTACAAACTTTATTGAATCTTCAAATAAAATTGAGTAAATGTGTTTGTGGTTTATTTATCAATTTGATAAGATTATGTTAAAACAATTCCAATTACTACTTATATATAAAATATTTTTAACTAAATGGTTATAAATAATAACATAGCTTAAACCACGGTACATGGGTTTTACAGATGGAACATTATTTAAACTGGATCCATTCTATCCTTTAAAAAGATTTTATATTGTGTTTGGAAAGGAGAGTATTTAGTTTAAATAGTATTCCGTCTGTAAAGCGCATGTGCAGTGGTTTAAGCTATGTTATTTATAATTTGTATAAAAACATTGCGCTATATAAATAAACTAAATGATTGTAAACATAAGTAATTATTTATATATATTAATATGTTCCAGTATTAGCAATTGAGCTACTGGCTGCATGCCAAGCTGTGGAGTTCTTACGTCCATTGCGAACTACTGCTCCTTTAGAGGCTGTATATAAAATAGTGAGATCAGTAGCAGGGTAAGATTTTTATAATAAAAGATAATTTGAAATAAGATATTTAAAAATAACATGTATGTATTTATAAAGTTTTTTGCTTATAGTACAACTGTAAAAAAATGATGAACTCTAGAATTTATTTCCCAACAAGTTCTCTTTGTAACAAAGAAGTAGAGGATTGTTACATGGATACATAAAAGGCTTTTGATCAGACCAAAAAAAAAACATTTTAAAATTGTCATGCTGAGACTTTAATGTTAGAAATGATAAACAATTGAAAGATGAAAGTGATGTATGTAAATTCGATTATGATGATAGAAATGAGAAAGAACATAGACTTATGAGGTTTTCAGATAAAGAAAACTTTATATTATAAATTTTTTTTGAGAAAAATGCTAAATGAAAATAAATAGAGACGCATCGAAATAAAGATGCAGCAAAATTGGAATATATTTTGACTAACAGAAAATATGTATTTGAAGATTGTAATGTTCTTAATAAATCAATACAGAAAAAGATAATCGATTAGTCAAATTTAAAACACATGTTAATGCAAAACTAAAGGGATAAAAATTAAGAATATAGTTTTCACAATTGATATTTCTAATCTTCAGAAACATTCAAATGAATTTAAATTAGATTTCAAATATTAACCGATTTTGAACATGATTCAGATTTTAAAGAAATCAATAGGAAGATAATTTATACACTTTTAAAAACAGCAATAATGATAATTGATAAAAAAGAAGTAGCAATTGACCTGTGAAATTTCTATTAATTAAAACGAGACCATTTATGAAGAAATGAAGGAATATGAAAATATATAAAAATGATGCATTAAGAAGAGTTGAATATCTAGAATGTTGTAAAAAGATATGAAAAAGAATTGATAACTATATAAAAAAGTAAAAAAGCAATAGAAAAGATTACAAGTCTCATGAATGTAAAACAACATCTTGGTGTTGGTATGTAACTTATTTCTGCAATAAAAAAGAAGGAATTATTACTAAAAAGATAGATGACACCATGAACTATATAAAAGAGTTCTTTCATAACAATAAAGAACAACGAAAAGTGTCTCCTACAATTACAGTAACGTCAGAATTGGCCAGGATTTTAAATGAAGAAAGGAGATATGCAATTAAATCTAAGAAGAAGGGAAAGCTTCAGATAATGATGGAAATTCTAATTGATATCTTAAAAAAAAGCAGGTGAAAAAAAAATTTTGTTGGCAAAGGTATATATCAAATGTCTAAATCATAAAGATGTACTAATTGATTGAAAGAATCCTATATATTAATATTTAAAGAAATGATAAAGAAGATATTAGAAATTCCAGATATATCAATCTTTTAACAGTTCTATACAATTTGTTTTACCAAGATAATTACAAGCGATCTACAGCAAACTTCCGATTTTAATCATCCAAAAAAAGTTGGATTTAAAAGTGGTTTTACTACAGTAAATTATATCCAAGTATTGAGAGAAGTCATAGAAAGAACCAATAATTATGAGTTACCATTATTCTTTGGATTTGTAGATTAAAACAGGCAAAACTCTCCATACAGTAGTGCCACTCAGTGCCAACCAGAGTAATCAATGAATGACAGAAGGCTTATGCATAAAATCCATATCTAGTGCCTACTCATTCAATATACCCAGACTATTTTTTGTTTTTGGCCTTTGTCAGTGAGGAGTTTTGGATCTGAGAGCACTGCACCTAGATCTTAGGATCTAATGCAACCCTCCAGCAGCCACCTTTTATCTCTGCTTAACTACAAAACTATGAGAATAAAATTGAAAACACAATAATATTTTCAATCTAAGCTCAATAGTTTATATAGTCATATGGGTCTAAACCCAGTTCAGTACCCATACATTTTGCTGTCTTTGGCTCTTTAACAACCATAGCCACCATTATCCTATTAGGCAGGATTGGTGTTAAGCCACTAAACATCACGTGATTACTATTTCTTATGCTAGCACACTACTGTTATTAAAACAGGCAAAACTCTCCATACAGTAGTGCCACTCAGTGCCAACCAGAGTAATCAATGGATGCCAGAAGGCTTGTGCATAAAATCCCTATCTAGTGCCTACTCATCCAATATCCCCAGACTAGTTTCTTGCTTTGGCCTTCATCAGTGAGGAGCTTTGGATCTGAGAGTATTGCACCTAGATCTTAGGATCTAATGCAACCCTCCAGCAGCCACCTTTTATCTCTGTTTAACTACAAAACTATGAGAATAAAATTGAAAACACAATAATATTTTCAATCTAAGTTCAATAGCTTAAATGGTCATATGGGTCTGAACCCAGTTCAGTATCCATACATTTTGGGTCTTTGGCTCTTTAACAACCATAGCCACCACTATCCTATTAGGCAGGATTGGTGTTAAACCACTAAACATTACATGATCACTATTTCTTATGCTAGCACATTACTGTTATTAAAACAGGCAAAACTCTCCACACAGTAGTGCCACTCAGTGCCAACCAGAGTAATCAATGGGTGCCAGAAGGCTTGTGCATAAAATACTTATCTAGTGCCTACTCATTTCTGGAGATATTGGATGAGTAGGCACTAGATAGGGATTTTATGCACAAACCTTCTGGCATCCATTGATTACTCTGGTTGGCACTGAGTGGCACTACTGTATGGAGAGTTTTGCCTGTTTTAATAACAGTAATGTGCTAGCATAAGAAATAGTGATCATGTGATTTGTAGATTAGTAAAAGATCTTTGATTCTATAAGAATTTCTTCAATGATTAAAACATTGGATCATCAAGAATATTTATATCCAGAATATTGTCATATTCTGAAGAATATTTATAAAAATACTGCAGCAATGATGATATTACATAATAATATTAGAGAAATTAATAGGAAGAAAATGACTATATTTCCAATTATTTTCTGGATTAAAATGGGAATCTAAGGGAGTAAAAGTAAATGGAGGTTGTTTAAGTCATCTAGATTTTGCAAATGATATAGTTGTTTTTGCAATATGTTTTAGAGCTTCAGGAAATATTGCAAGGGTTGTCAGATGACAGTAAGAAAGTAGGACTGAAGGAAAATGTTAAGAAGATTAAAGTAATGTTCAATGGATTTTCTCAAAAGATGAAAATAGAAATTGTTAATGATGAGTTAGAAAAATTTAACAATTATAAATATCTTGGACAGATTGTTACTATTATTGGAAACATAATGGATAAAATTAATCATAAAATTAAACTTGGATGGAATGATTTTGATAGAAATAACAATATTAAAAAAAATAGTCGTTGTTTCTAAAAAGGAAGGTACTTTTACTTCTTTATGAATCTAAGACTTGGATATTTAACAGAAGAGCAACACAGAAACTTCAAACCACTCAACATAGTGTGGAGAAATAGATGTTAGGATTAATAAGAAGAGAGTGAAAACGAAATACAACATTCAGAAAACAAATGGACATTACTGACATCATTTAAAGTATTAAGAGACTGATTGGAATTGGGTTGGATATTTTGCTAAAAGAGATGACAGTAGATGGACTGTTAAAATCTTAAATTGGATTCAAGAGATATAGACCTAGAAAGATATGGCATGTGAGATGGATAGATGAAATAAGAGAGTGTGCTAGATTTATGTGCAGAAAGGAGTCTAGAGACTGGAAAAAATGGATTGAACTTGGAGAGACCTTCATCTTGTAGAGGATTGATAATAAATTTTGCCATTACCTGTAAGACTATAAATTGTTAGAAAAGTAAGTTTAAAATGAAAATAAAAGAAATGTAAGAAGAAAAGATCTTTACTAAGTGAAAGTGACCTGATACTGTTTATATATAAATTTATATATTTTTTTTTCAATAATTTCAGAAAGCAAGGACAGAAAAGATTCCTTTTGTCAAGCTTTGGTAGCCGAGAGGTCAGCACAGCTGCCTTGCAAGCAATTGCTTGCAGACAGTTGTTGCGGGTTCGATTCCCGACCGACGTTTGACATATGGGGGAAAAAATTTCTTCACCTTCATATATAATTAATTAAATCTTGTCTAAAATCAACCATTTTATAAACTGTTAATATCAAAATTGAGATTTTAAAGTATTATTTTTTATTAGTACGTATTAATTATTTTGGATTTATGAGATCAAAAAGTTTCTTTTATCAATTTAAGGAAGTTAAAAAGGATGTAAAAAAATTGTAAAAATAATATTAAAGTGCAAATATTTATATTTAAATTTTAATATTTTTATTTTTATATGTCTTTTATTATTTCCCTGAAGGTGAGATTATTGATATATATATATATGAAAAAATATCTGATGGTCAAGCATTTTATTTTGAAACTTAGTTAAAGATAAAATTTTAAATAATTTATTTTTAATTATAATAATTAAAAAATAATTTAATTTTCTTGTTTTATTTGTGAAATTTTTTATATAGTATTATAAAAGAACTGATTCTAATTTTGTGTTAATGTATTTATCTGAAGTTGTTACTGTCAAAGTTGTGGGCGCAAAAAGTAGGATGCTTGTGAAATTTGCTCGGTAGTTCATAAGAAATTCGATGCCGAAATACTAAAGTGAAATTATTCCGAGGATTTAGCATTCCAAAGTCTAATACTTATTTTCTGCACTAAATCGCACAGGACAGCATAATAGTATATAACATATATGTTAAATCACAGGTTTTCCTGTTGAAAAGTATAGCATAATCTATATTAATCCTAGGGATCAGCCAAGTAAAGAGGACTAAGGTTTTAGAAAAATAACATTTACCTTTAAGTGAATACAAAAGTTATATCATGCTCATTGTAAAATATAGTAAACTATAGTTTGAGTAAAAATAAAAGATTAATATAATCACAAAATCATAAAACGAAATAGAACATGTAAAATAATAGAATAACAAAATAAATAAAAGTATTCTACTGCCTTGACTTCTGCTGGAGGAATCGCCATCCTCATTAATATACGTGCCCCTCCCTCTACCTTTTCCATCATACATATCAATGATGCTCATTCTACTATCTTGGAGGTGCAATTTGGGTGCTTCAGAAGTTTTGTGATTTATTTATATCTGCCCTCCAATGACAGTGACACCCTCATTAAATCTATTATTCACCAAATCAACAACATCACAACTACCACCTCCCTTCCTAATCTTCTTCTGGGTGACTTCAATATGAGCTACCAGTCCTTCACAAACAAATATCTACATCTCTTCTCCAGGGGCTTAATGTGTGTCCAGGACTTTTTCCCAGACCATGCTTACTCTTTCTACACCCATAAGCATCAGACCTCATTGATTTAACATTCTACTCTCCTGATCTCCAATTCAGATTGAATCAGCCAACTCCACACCATACCTTTTTCAGCTCACAAGGCATTATACACCTCTCCTTTGACATTAACTCTGGCCCTCCAATAAACCTTGGCCTCAGAAGAACAATATGATTCCTCAACAAACAAAATATGCCAATAGCACTGCTTTCAGAAATTTATATATACCTTCATAAAATCAATATCCTTCAAAAGGAGACCATCTCTGCATGGTTCGCATTTGTGAGAATCCTGCAAGCTGCCATCTACAAATACACCTGGAATTTCCGAAGGCCACTCATGTTTCTGGTGTCCATGGACAAAATTTCAGATCAACTAAATGATCAGGAGAGTGTGCCATTAGACATTAGCACCATCATCCAACTGAAACTTCAATACTGCAATACTCAAAAGGCCTTGGCTGAGTACATCTCAGTCAAATGCACCCAAAAGTACATGGGGAATGAGCTCTTGGTTCCCACAGGAAGCAAACCACCCCCTCATCCATCACGGTCAGCAACAAATCCTACATAGGTCAGGAATTGCTCCTTTATTTAAGAAACCATTACAAGCACATGCTTCTCAAAGCTGACATTACTCCTTTCACTATGCCATCAGCCTTGAATGTCAGCTCTGATCCTGGCATCACCCAGGCCATGCTACTTAACAAAATGAAAAGCTTTCCTGACCATGTCCACCCTGGTCTTCATGCTATCCCCAAGTTTATCCTTCTCCATCTAAGTCAGTTCACCATCCCCATTATTTTCAACATGATCAACAAGCTAGCCTCAGGTGCTTACATCATCGAGGGTCTCTATCTGGTAACATTAGTCCCTTTCCTTAAGAAAGATAGGCCACCTACTAAGCTCAAGAGTCTGAGGTCCATTTTGATGACCCCTCTGCTCATAAAACTTATTGAGTCTACCATTAAAGAGTCACTAGAACAATTCACACTCTCTGCCCTTTCTGCCTCACAGTTTGCTTGTAAGGAGCACTCCAATCTTGGGGCTGCCACACTCTTTAAGATGACCACCAAGCATGTTAGGCAGTCTCAAAATGGAAGGCCCATTGCTGTCCAACTAGACGTCCAGGCAGCCTTTGACTCTGTTAGAGTTGATCTGCTCCTTGGTGTCCTCATAAACCTGAATGTCCCAGAGGCCCTTCTGCCCATACTCCACAATCTCCTGTCCAACAGAGAAATCCTAGTTACCTTGGATGGGAAAGTTTCCCCTGGCTTTACACCCAACATCCACCCCTCTGGGATCTCCACTGAGCACCTTGTTGTTCACCGCATTTCTGAATCCCCTCTTGCTCAGGCTAGAACATGACCTCCCTGGCATCTTCATTCCTGCACTGAGCAAAAGCATCAAATTCCTTGCTTATGTAGATGATGTGGTTATCTTTCTTCCCTCAATTGATATTATCCCCAGGATTCAACAGATCCTCACCTGGTACTCCAAACATACAGGCTGGAATTTAGCTGTGATAAATCAGTGGCCTGGCAACTTTCAACTGGTAAACAAATCTCTTCCACCTTCAATGCCAAGCTACACAACTTTCTCGGATTGCTCCCATGCTGTCTCCTAGGGACATGAGAGTATGGGTCCAAACCATGCTTTATCAAAGCATATCATCCACCCTCAGTGCTATCACAGGAATCTACTTCTCCCTTTATGGGAAAGTCACCCTCCTCAATCTTCTAGTGTTTCCTAAAATAGCATACTACCTCTCCATTGTTCTACCTACACATTCCTTTATATCCAAAATCAACTCCCTTTGCACTCATTTTCTTTGGGGCAGAAAGGTGGTGGCCATAAGCCTAAAAAACTTGTTTTTCTAAAAACCTCTATGGGTTGGTCCTGCACTCCATCGACACTCTTCTGATCCAGAGATCTCACAACATTAACCTCACACTCCTAAGTCACTTCTCTGCCAATCTTGTGCATATCATTATCACACCCACCGACACTCCTCCTCCTAGTGGCAGGCCTAAGTCATGGACCTCATTCATTGCCAACATTCTACAAAAGTCTGGCTTTGTTATATCATCCATCAGCAGTACTGGGAGGTTTTCAATCAGACTGCAGATTTCTCCATTGTGTCCCCAACATTCCTCAAACTTACCAATGCTCAATTAATCTGAAAATTCAAAAGGTGGTCCCTTGAGGCAAAATTCCTCAATTTCTTCCTCAAAATCAATCTTCACTCTCTTCCCACAAATCAATTTTTGGTCAACCATAGGGGTTTCACCAAGATCTCTCCCATATGCCAGCTCTGTAAAACTGACAACGAAACCCTACAGCACTTGCTACTTAAATGTCCTTTTCTGCTTAGCATGAGAAATGTCATCAACTCGTGCCTTTTTTCTCACAGGAATACCATCTTCAACCTCCAAGAATCCATAGAAATGGGACTTTTTTCATCTATGCTCTCTGGTTGCTCCAATGTGCCATTATCCTTGACCAGAAAGTACATTCAGTCAATCAAAAGCTCTTGGACCTAATTCACACTCTCAAAACCCAAGATACAAAACTAGCCCACCTCCACTCCTCACAGACACTTGGGCAATCCTCCAACTCCCATCCTTGCAGCCTCTGTCATAGGACTCAATCATGAAGACATGCATTTCTGACCGGCCTGGACTACACACCATTTCCCCTCTCCACTTCCCATTCCTTTTTTACATGTATCCTTCCCCTCTTACCATGTTGCTCCTGTAATTTCATTTATTTTACTGTATCTGTTTTTTTTTATGAATAAACATTTCATCACTGAAAAAAAAAAGAATCCCATTTTTGTTCAATCAAAATAATTAAATAAATAGAATGATCAGACTTGAGATTGAGAGAGTTGATTGGTTGTATTTGAATTTACTTGTTGGTTTTATTAATCTGTATAATGAACTCTTTTATATAGATAATAATATTGAAGAAATTTATATGATAGATAATATATAATAGACAGGGAATGAGCACAGACCTTCACACGACCCAGCACTCTCCACACTATCTCATAACACTGATACACCCGAACACATATATGTTGAAAAGATAAATAATCACCAATATACGTATTTCATGCTAAACCAGCAATCATCAGTTGGTCCAGATTACCATCTCTACACATATATGCTACAAGTGCTCAGATATATATTAAGATAGCAAATTCTCCTACTTTAATGGACAGGCTTGAATCCACTCCACACTCCAACTCTTCAACCGTCCATCCAATTGAAAATCCGATGATGGAATGCTCAAAGGCCACCCTGAGGCCGAGATTATTGTCACACCCATGTTGACCTAAAGTCAATCTGACCCCTCATGTACAGGACATAATCCATTAAATACATATACAAAGGATAGGCAGACATCTCTAATATGTAATAGCTGAAATACACAGGTTTATATATACCTGTGTCTATATATGTAATAGACAGGGTATGAGCACAGACCTTCACACGACCCACCACTCTCCACACTATCTCATAACACTGATACACCCGAACACATATATGTTGAAAAGATAAATAATCACCAATATACCCTGTCTATTACATATATAGACACAGGTATATATAAACCTGTGTATTTCAGCTATTACATATTAGAGATGTCTGCCTATCCTTTGTATATGTATTTAATGGATTATGTCCTGTACATGAGGGGTCAGATTGACTTTAGGTCAACATGGGTGTGACAATAATCTCGGCCTCAGGGTGGCCTTTGAGCATTCCATCATCGGATTTTCAATTGGATGGACGGTTGAAGAGTTGGAGTGTGGAGTGGATTCAAGCCTGTCCATTAAAGTAGGAGAATTTGCTATCTTAATATATATCTGAGCACTTGTAGCATATATGTGTAGAGATGGTAATCTGGACCAACTGATGATTGCTGGTTTAGCATGAAATACGTATATTGGTGATTATTTATCTTTTCAACATATATGTGTTCGGGTGTATCAGTGTTATGAGATAGTGTGGAGAGTGGTGGGTCGTGTGAAGGTCTGTGCTCATACCCTGTCTATTACATATATAGACACAGGTATATATAAACCTGTGTATTTCAGATAGATAATATGTAAAATATGAAGAGCAAATGGTGAAGATTATGAATAATATTCAAATATATTAGCATGCTCTTTACTCCTAGAATAATTACACACACACACACATATATATATATATCACATATATATATATGTGTGTGTATGTAAATTATACTCACTATATATATATGTGTGTGTATGTAAATTATACTCACTATATATATATATATACCCATAATCATTAAAAACCAGTCAACACTTAGACAAATCCAATATCAAGAATAGTAACAATCTCAAGCTGTTGTCAAGGCAATAAAGGTGGAATCCCCACATTTATTTATGGTTCAATATATTTATATAGACACTAAATATTGCAATTTCACTTCAGAGATTTAAATTATTGATACAAAAAGTTGATATAAACCTTCCTTCACAGATAAATATAATCTGTTCTGAATGCAGATTATTACATAGTCAAATATATCATTACAAACTTCAATTATAATTTCCAAATTGCACCCAAAGCATTACTTAAATAATAAGTATAACAATGCTCAAAGCTAAATGGGTTTACAAACAATCATTAAACACCAGTCAATACTTAGGCAATCCCAATATGAATAATAATCAACAATCTCATCAAGCTGTCAGTTTTCTCTTTAACTCTTAGCCTGAGAGCAGTTGGATTTCATTCGCTTATCTTCTAGGTTAAGTGCTTTCTAATTCAGTAATTATAAATAGATAACTCCACACATTAAATATTCTCATCTATAACATCCATTAAAATATATTACAATATATATTTATATATTGTAATGTTTTACATTTGGGTTTAGGCTTTCTATTGCATATTATAAAGTGCTAGTTAATCAAACTATAAAAAAGAAGAATCTTCCATTCATATATGGATTTAGATATCTCAAGAACATAATTATATTCCCTGATTAACTGACCTAATAATTTCTTACAGCTTGAATTGCTGATGGAGTTAGTTTTAATTTATTTATGAAGGCACTAGAATCTGTAGTCTCATTATTGTTCATTGAGCAGATTCATAATAATAAATATTTTTTTCAGAAATTTCACTGGGCTTAACTATTAAACAAGCATGTTGGCAAAGAGAATTTATACATAATAAATTATAATAACTAAACTTAAGACATATAAGAAAAAGTTGATATTAAAGATATTACAACAAATTAAAATATTTTAAACGATAAATTAATAAAAATGGAAAGAACATACATATGCTCATCCAGAGAATATTGATCAAATAATTACAACAGTTGATATTACATTTAAATTTTTCCTAGGTGAATGTCTATATTGATATTAGAAGTTTCATAGTTAAGATTAGTTTGTGTAATTAATCACAAATCAGGTTATAAATAATAGTAGCTTACCAGTAAGTTTCACAGATTTATATAGATTATACCATGCATGATTTTTAGGATGAAAGAGCTCATGTACTTTGGTTTTTCTACCAACAGTTTCATATTTCTGGTCAGTTGCAAGGTATAGCTAGAAGAAAAGCTTTTATTGTGACCTCTTTATGATGAGAAAGTGTCCACAAAACACTCTGGTTTCTATTCCCACCTGATACATTGGTTTAACAAATGAATATTCCTGAATTTTTATTACAGTTGAGAAAACAAGAGAGCCACAATTAGGCCTTGTTCTCTCACCCATCCAGGGTGCATTAAACCTTTAGAAAGCTCCTGTTTGCAGTTTTTCTATCTCTTTTATAACCTCAGGTCAATTTTTTAAATTTCTGTACATAAATTCTTATTTTTTATTATCAAAATACAAATTGATAATCTTATACATTTATTTTTCTTTTTTGTTACAGTCTCTTTTTTATAAATTATTTAGGCCATCTTTAATTAGCATTAAAACTTTGGTTGTAAACCCTTGCATTTGAAATTTCCTTTTATCCCAATAAATAATCTCCATGTACTTTTATTCCTCCCAATTTTAACTTTTATTTTTAATTAAATAGATAATAACTGAAACACAGGCTTATTATATACCTGTGTCTATATATGTAATATATAGGGTATATGAGCACAGACTTTCACATGACCCACCACTCTCCACTCTATCTAATAACACTAATACACTCAAACACATATATGTTGAAAAGATAAATAATCACCAATATACATATTTCATGCTAAACTAGCAATCATCAGTTGGTCCAGATTATCATCTCTATACATATATACTATAAGTGCTCAGATATATATTAAGATAGACAATCTTCTTACTTTAATGGACAGGCTTCAATCTACTCCACCCTCCAACTCTTCAACCATCCATCCAATTGAAAATCTGATGGAATGCTCAAAGGCCACCCTGAGGCCAACATTATTGTCACACCCATGTTGACCTAAGGTCAATCTGGACCAACTGATGATTGCTGGTTTAGCATGAAATATGTATATTGGTGATTATTTATCATTTCAACATATGTGTTTGAGTGTATCAGTGTTATTAGATAGAGTGGAGAGTGGTGGGTCATGTGAAAGTCTGTGCTCATATACCCTATATATTAAATAGATAATACTAAATGCACAAATAACTTTCATTGTGCCAATCTAAAATAAATTATATTAACTAAAAAAAAACTAAATTGCATCTTTTGATCGATTTTTAAATTTTACTTTTAGCTTTTAAAATATTACCAAATGCCAGAACATTCATGAACTATACTATTTTAATATGGTGCTAATAAAAGCAACCATTACATGCCATATGAGTGTAATAGTCTGTCCATTTTCACTTTAAAAAAATCTTAGCTCCTGTTCTCAATTGATTGCTTTCTAATTATCAAATTATAAATGGATAACTCCACATATGAAACATTTCCATGTAAAACATCCATTATGTATTGAAACAGTCAGATCTATCTATCAACCTGTTTCACCTACTATATTCTATAGTAGTATTTTATTTCTATATCCATATACCCAAATCCTCATATATCAGATTAATTTTAAAATTATTAATTATAGTTATGTGTGTGTGCACCTCATATATCAGACTAATTTTAAAATTATTAATTATAGTTATGTGTGTGTGCATATATTATATATATTATATATATGTATGTGTATAATAAATCAGCATATGCGCACATATGTATTCTTATTATTTTAATAAATATAAACTTTGCTGTATGTGTAACCAAAACCAACATATATGCAGAAAAAAGAAATAATGTTATAGATTTAAAGCATTATAGATTTTCTTTATTTAAATGCTATTATAAAGTTAATATAGAAATTATAATATTTCTGCATATAAAGATAAATTAAGCTTAAACATGTTACGTATAGAGTAAAATGTTTACCAAGTTTTATATTTGTTTTTTCTAAAAAAATAATTTAATAAAATTAATGCTTCTTGCTAAATTTTGACCTATTTAAAAGTTAAAAGTAAAAATAGATTTTAAAGTAAGTTTGAATAAATTAACTTGGTCAAAATTGAGAGACTCACCTGTAAGAAAATCGATAGCAGGAATCCCCAGGTTTTAAGAATATAGCAAACTAAATTAGAAAAACAGATCTGAAGTAAAACTGGTAAACAAGTTGTGGTCAATATGAAAGAAAAGGGGGAGGTCAATATATAAATCTTACTTCAGCCATTTTAAGAACAGTTATTATAATTTTGTTAGTGTAATAATATGGTAGACACATTGTGAAAAATGAAATTTATGGGCTAGAAAGGCAATAAACTTGCTTTCTGATCCCAAGAGTGGCCTACAAGATGCAGATACACCTGAACCAACAGCCTGGTAGCAATAAGAGCCAGAAGATGGCCCAAGATCAAGGAACGATGCCAGTCAACAGAACTTAAAGCGGTAACCGATTTCTGCAGATTTTAGAATGGACATTTTAAACTAAATCTCCTAATTTCTCAAAGCTAGCTAAAATAATGTAAACAGCCACTTTTTTTTTAAATCAATCTAATAGATTTCTCAAATATTAATTCCTAACTAAAATGTAATTTTATTTTACTATTTAATTTGTAAGTCTTGCCTGATTTGATCTAATTTAATCTGATGTAAGCTATCTAATTTCATTTCACTATAACTAAGCAAAGTAAAGCCAAAACTTGGATTTCACTTACATGAAATCTTATCTATAATTTTATATTCTTTCTTTTAGAGTTAAGACTAAGCCTTTATCATTTGAACTATGTATATTTCTTTTTGTGCTATATTGTATTCAGAACGGAGTTTACTCATATTTAAAGTAACAAGTGAAAAATATTAGATGTTCTCACACTTGTTTATTTCTGCGTTTATTAATGCACAAACAAAACTCCCTTCTAAAATGAGTAAAATCTTGGGTGGATTTTAAAGAAGAAAGACAGAAAAGAGACATTTTTAACATTAATAAATAAAATTGACATTAATGATTAGGATTTTATTTAACACATGTATATTAATCTTTAAAACACCATCAAAATTTGCAAGAAACTGAATCTTGTATAAGAATACATCTATTTATCAGATTAATGTCAATCTTTCTTAGATCACGATATTCTGATCACATTATATTTTAAAAATCAGAAAGCTTAATTAATATTTACAAGAATAAAGCAATTCTTAAAAATGCTTTTAGTCTAATTAAAACAATTCTCTTATTATAATGTTGAGAACAAATAAGATTTACAATAATATTAGCAAATATCGAAACAGATAAAAAAAATCACTCAATCTTATTTTATCCAAGTTTTTATATTGATACGAATTATCAGATATAGTTTTACTCTATAAATAAGACATTATAAATTAACGCATTGAAAATATGATAACAATATTATTTTAAATTTGGAATATGACTAACAATAAATTACCATTTTTCCAACTAATCCATACACTGCAATCAAGGTTTCTTATATATATATATATGTGTGTTTGTGTGTGTGTGTAAATTTGTAATATTATATATATATAATAAAACAAATAGTTCTAAACGAGCTTATTTTATCATTATTTTTTATGATAAATGCTATAAGAGAAAGCATTCAGATCTTTATCCATGATTATCCCCCATTCCCAGACTGGTTTCGAGCTATGGCACTCTTCAGCAAATGAGCTGACATGTAAATCCATTAAGGTTTTGAACTGAACTCAAGTCATCCTGCATACATATTTATATAAGTTTGTCACTGACCAATGTTTACATATTTTAGTGACATGGGTTATTTGCTGATTATAGTCACCTTTGACCAATATGTTACATTTCATTAACAAAAGTCAACATTTAGAGACTAGACAAAAACTTTGCCTCTGATATTATCATCTAGTATTCACTGATTATTCAAATTTACAACAGTTTGGAATAGATAAATTAAGTTTTAACTGAGATGTTGAAAATAAGCTGGGACATTTTGGGATATTTGTTTGCACCTATCTATGTAATCAAATTTATTCATCTTTCCATATACTATATTTTTCTAATTATCACTATGTAACGTGTTGTTGATAAAAATGTATATAGACGAAATAAAATGATAATAACATGTCAGTAAAATATCAACCGTTATTTTTTTTATTTTATAGACCTTGGATAAGAGATCGTTATATGGCGCCAGATATAGAAGCTGTCACAAAGCTTTTGGTAGAAGAGAAGGTAAATATTAAATAAAATGCATATACATCAGAGTATGTGCAAGTATTTTTAGTATACCCTTATATAGTTTTCAATGCATTAAAGTTTTTGTTTGACTGTTAATGCAGATTACGGTTTGTCTAAACTGATTATTATCATAATCTAGACGTTGACATTTACAGATTAAAAGCATACTAATCAATAAGTTATATTGAAGTACTTTACTAGAATAATGTTTATATTTTTTTCTGTTATACGTATATATATATATATATATATTGCTCTCTTCATCCAAGGAAATTTTATTCAAAGATTGACCATAATGATTTGATAAACAAACAAATTTTTATTATAGCTGTCTTTAAAAATCTTATCATCTAATAGGATAGTCTATGTAGCATCTTCACGTGAATTTGCATAAATTTGCATTAATATTATAGTTCTTAACTAAACTCCAGTAGCCATGAATATGGGACTATAAACTGTCCTGAAAGCGCTTGGCGGTAATTTTTGGATAATATTACTTATGTTTAACAGCTTCATTATGTGCGCAAAGCATATATATATATATATTGATGTTAACATCATAAAATTAATTTTAATTTTACATAATAAAATGATGACATTCATGACCATTAAAATTAAACTTTGATGATATATAGTAACAATGCTAGTAAAAATAAATTGAAAATATGATAATACTTATCTTATTTTTATTCAATTCACAATCTTATTAAAAATACAAATTTTATTCACTACGTAATTAAAACAAATTCTGATTATGTACAATAGTAAAATGCTCTAAAACTAAATTGAAAAGCTAAAACGTGGTTTACTTACATAATTTTTATTTAAATTCTTCCAATTATAAAATTATTAATTCATCAAAATATTATGTTTTGCAACTAATCTCAGCAACAAAAAAATTACTAAAACTACAATAATCATCTTCATCAAAAATATATAAGAAAACATGCACTGTATTTAATATTTATTAAATTAATTTTGATTTTAGACTATACCTTTTTAATAAACAAAATTGAAAAACATTATTATACAAAATATATATCACAGCAAAAAAATTTAAAATTTTACTCATTAGATATTCACAAAATTTTACATTGACACTTACTATTTAAATACAAGTATATTGTCTATACGAAATTTAAGTGTAATTAGAAGGGATTTGAACTCAGACTTTCAAGCTTTCTACAGTTATCCTGTCCATTAAAGTATGAAGATTGGCTATCTTAATATATATCTGAGCACTTATTGCATATATGTGTAGACATGATAATCTGGACCAACTGATGATTGCTGGTTTAGCATGAAATACGAATATTGGTGTCTGTTTATATTTTCAACATACATGTGTTCAGGTGTATCAGCGTTATAAGATAGAGTGGTGAGTTGTGGGTCATGTGAAAGTCTGTAATAATAGTTTAAGTAATTTATTATAGCTAGACGTTTGTTAACTGATTAGAAGATCATCATAATTATTTTAATAGTCGTATATGATAGTTATTTTAAACAAAATCCATATTTGAATTAGTTTAAAATTTTTTAAAGTATATCTTAATTTATTCACGGTAAACAAAAACGATAAAAATAGAATGTTGGTGTATTACTTTAAATTATTAATTATTGGATGTATGTTACAATAATTTATTATTTGATTAGAAAGATAATAATTTTATGCTGTTATAAAATTAGTAATTATAAATTTATTTAACGCACATTGGTTACATAAGTAATATTTACTAAGGCCTTAAACCTTTAAGCATGTGCGCTTGAAAATACGAAGGTAGAGACCTCTACAGGTCTTAACCACAAGCTTACTCTTTTTTGTGGTTAAGACCTGTAGAGGTCTCTACCTTCGTATTTTCAAGCGCACATGCTTAAAGGCTTAAGGCCTTAGTAAAATTAGTAATGTTATGTATTGAAATTGATACTTGAATTATACTAACTAGAACAATTTAATTTGTTTAGATTTAAAACTTATCGATGTAGTATATGTGTAATTTAGTTATTACGCTTTTAATATCTACACTTATTTAAAATAAATTACTAATAATACCATGCTTATTATAGTTAATTATAATTCTGTTTCTACTGTTTAGGCTTTGTCGATTTGAAGGATAGTTTGTTACAATTTGATAGCCCTATTCTGAAGGATATTAAATAAAAATCTTTCATATGTTTTGTGTGTTATGATTTGATATCTTAATTTTTAGGGCTATTTGAAGTTTTGTTTTTTTATGTCATTATAATTTGGAACAAGTCGTGAAATATGTCAGATAAGTTGATCTTGTCTATTCTATTTTGTTATAGTTTTAGCTATAAACTCATCAACACTCCTTTAACACTTTAAGCAAATAATTTTATTTATTATAACAGTTTCAACTGTACTAGCAATCTTCTTCAGATCTTAACTTTCCTTATAGTTCAGATCTTAACTTTCCTTATAGTTTTAGCGTTGTAAATATTTTATTCCATTACAATTTGACGTTCTAAATTCATGGCGGCCAGTGTACACAAATCTTTAGATATAAGGAAACTTTCTTATCATAATCACCTTATATATTTTTATATCATTACAATTTACGAGTTGCAATTTGGGAGCGTATTGAATAAAAACAAGCCTTGCATACTATTTTTACATCATTATAATTTGGCATCTCTAACTGAAGGCTTGAATGTGGGCTAGTTGTCAGATCTAGCCTATTTGATCATCATTACCATTTTAATTCCATTGGATTTTGACATCTCAGTGGGGAATACTGAAGTCTTTCTTCTCCATTCCCATTGCATTTTTATTCCATTATAATATAAATAAAGGATTTAATCCAGACTTTCAAGCCACCTATATCTATCCACTCATCTCATACAACTGATACACATGACCTCACACATGTGAAAACTATATGGGTGTGGTCATGTGTATTGGTTGTATGACATAGAGTGGATAGTTGAAGGGAGCTTGAATGCATGTGTTCAAATTCTTTATATAGTTACATCTAGAACTCCAGATATATAAATTATACTTATATTTAATCATATTATATATATATATATATATCCACTGGTTTTAACTAATGAACCAAATGCTATTGACACACATTTCAATAATTATAATATGAAGTTATAATAGGTAAGAATATATAAATATACCAATAATATTATAATAACAAGCTGACAATCTTTCTATTTTAGATGGATAATGTAAGATTAGTTACTAAATATTTGAAATAATCATAAAAAAAGCCTGTCATTATAACAAATATTTTTACTGCATAATTGTAGCCAGGTAATTTTATTACAGAGAACAATACAACGTATATTTAAAGTATATCTACCCTTTCTTCTAGTATCACAGAAAACCATTACGAATAAGTGGGGAAATTATTTGTTTGTTTATTTGTCTAATATCATAAACAGATTATAATTATCACATTATAAACAATAGGAGCAAATATTTATGATAAAAGTATTCCAATGCTAAATTGAAAAACTGACTAACATTTATCATCATCATCATAATCAACCATTATCAATCCACTGCAGGATGAAGGTCTCTCCAAGTTTAATCCATCTTCTCCGATCTTTAGCTTCTCTTCTCCACATCACCCCTACACACTTTCTTATTTCATCCATCCATCTCACATGTGGTCTCTTTCTGGGTCTTTTACAATCTCTTGGAATCCAGTTTAAAATGTCAATTGTCCATCTATTATCATCTCTTCTAGCAATATGTCCAGCCCAACTCCACTTCAATCTTTTAATTTTTTCAATGAGGTCAGTAACACCTGTTTGTTCTCTTACCCATACATTGCGTTTTCGATCTCTTCTTGTTACTCCCAACATACATCTCTCCATACTTCTTTGAGTGGTCTGAAGTCTCTGTATTGCTCTTCTATTAAGTGTCCAAGTCTCAGATCCATAAGTAAGAACTGGTAAAACACATTTGTTAAAAACCTTCCTTTTCAAAGACATAGGCATATTTCCTTTTAGTATCAAGTTATTTCTACCAAAAGCACTCCAACCAAGTTTAATTCTATGATTAATTTCTTCCATTATGTTTCCATCTGTATTAATAATCTGACCAAGGTATTTGTAACTGTTAACTTCTTCTAATTCATCATAATCTATTTTAATATTTTGAGCAAATCGATTAAACATTACTTTAGTCTTTTTAACATTTATCTTTAGTTCTACTTTCCTACTTTCATCTGATAACGCCTACCACATTTCCTGTAGCTCTAAAGCATTATTTGCAAAAACAACTACATCATCTGCAAAATCTAATTGACTTAAATAATCTCCATTTATTTTCACTCCTTTAGTTTCCCATTTTAATCCACAAAATACTTCTTGCAGCACTGTTGTAAAAAGTTTTGAAGATATGGAGTCACCTTGTCTTACACCTTTCTCAATGTTGACTTTCCCAGTATCATTATGCAATCTAATTGTTGCTGTTGCATTTTTATAAATATTCTTCAAAATATGACAATATCCTGGATCTATACCTTGATGATCCAATGCTTTAATCACTGAAGAAATGTTTATAGAATCAAATGCCTTTTCATAATCTACAAATCCAAAACATAATAACAACTCATATTCATTCGTCCTTTCTATAACTTCTCTCAACACCTGGATATGATCTATTGTACTAAAACCACTTTTAAATCCAGCTTGTTCTCTTGGTTGGTGGAAATTCAATGTTCTCTGTAGACGAATTGTAATTATCTTGGTAAAATTTTTATATAAAATTGATAAAAGGCTGATAGGTCTGTAATTTCTAATATCTTCTTTATCACCTTTTTTAAATATTAATATTATTACTGCATTCTTCCAATCATCCGGTACATCTTTATCATTTAGACATTTGGTATATAACTTTGGTAAAAAAATTTCTATTTCTTCACCTGCTTCTTTTAATATATCAATTATAATTCCATCATTACCTGGAGCCTTTCCTTTCTTTTGCGTGTCTCACTTCTTCATTTAAAATTAATTATTAATATTAATATATGTAATAAACTTGTAAAGTCTCCCAATATAACAACCATGTTAAGTGCATAACCTTATATTTACCTGTCTTACATAATGCAATTGCTATGTTTGTTATATTTATAGTTTTTAATTAATAATTAATGTTATTTTAATTTAAAATAGAAAGTTTATTAAATATTCCTAGTGTATTAGAGTATTTTTTTTAATAATTTATATTATTACATTGTGGTGCTTATAGCTATTTATAGTCTTAGATAAATAAATAAAAGAAGTATATATTTTTTATTATATTTATAACAGTTCTTTTATAAAACTAGAAGATATAGTGAGTGTAATTTAAACAAATTGTTGTGTCATTTATTATAATAATTTTTCCCATCTGGGATTATATTGTTGGTATATTTGTTATATTGGGAGTTTTATAACGTTACCAAAACTAATAAAAATTGGTGCTACTTCATTAATTTAAAATAGAAAGTTGATTAATTTTGCCATTGCAATATTCTTGATATATTTAAATATTTGTTTATATGATTGTAGTGCCATAGTTATATCCTAATTATAATCTTAAATGAATAAATGAAAAATGGTACTTTTTCTATTTATACCTAATTATTCTTTGTAATATTGGAAGGTACTTTGCTGTATTGTTTATAAGTGTATGTATGTGTGTATCAAATCTTCAAAATGATGTCGACATTATATTTCACTTTTGATTTTATGTGTTAAGCCACTAAGCATCACAAGATCACTATTTTTTATGCTAGCACATTACTGTTATTAAAACAGGCAAAACTCTCCATATAGTAGTGCCACTCAGTGCCAACCAGAGTAATCAATGGATTCCAGGAGGCTTGTGCATAAAATCCCTATCTAGTGCCTACTCATCCAATATCCCCAGACTAGTTTCTGGCTTATGGCCTTCGTCAGTGAGGAGCATTAGGATCTAATGCGAACCTCTAGCAGCCACCCTTTATCTCTATTTAACTACAAAACTATGAGAATAAAATTGAAAACACAATAATATTTTCAATCTAAGCTTAGATTGAAAATATTATTGTGTTTTCAATTTTATTCTCATAGTTTTGTAGTTAAGTAGAGATAAAAAGTGGTCGCTAGAGGGTCACATTAGATCCTAAGATCCAGGTACAGTGCTGTCAGATCCAATGCTCCTCACTGACGAAGGCCATAAGCCAGAAACTAGTCTGGGGATATTGGATGAGTAGGCACTAAATAGGGATTTTATGCACAAGCCTTCTGGCATCCATTGATTACTCTGGTTGACACTGAGTGGCACTACTATATGGAGAGTTTTGCCTGTTTGATTTTATGTGTCGTTATAAAAATGAAAAAATAAAACAATAATTGTAATTCACATATTTTAATCAATTCCCCTTGTCAACTGAAGTAAAAGGAGATCTCCATACTAATCCAAAAATTTTAATCTCACTTAAGTTACCACTAATATGATATGATGTTGAAATATATGTGTGCACGTGTAATAATCTTAATAAACTTACAAGTCTCTTTTAATCCATGGGTAAAAGAAAATAAAGCTGGTTAATTTCTTTTTATTTAGTCTTCAAATTGATATTTAGGAGGAATAAAATATTATATTATCAACAATCTTATATAAGAATTTGAAAATCATATAAACAGCAATTCAATTTTTGTTTGACAAATGGACTGACTAAAAAAGGTGACTGGAGTCTAACTAGTAATAGATGATTATGATATGTTCATTAGAAGGTTATTACTTCATAAATATTATTATACATTCTCATCTATATATACCATCAAACTTACTGTTTATTTACGTGGTTGTTAAAATTAATAGAATATATATATAAATGTTTGATAAGCGATCACTTAGATTTGATATCTGACTTTGTAATTAGATATAAAAATGTTTGATAAGAGATCACTTTGATTTGATATCTGATTTTATGATTAGCTGCAAATTATGCTAGAGGCTTAAAGTATAAAAGACAGAACTGGATAAAGCATTTATTTACATTAAGAAAAATAATTTCTTAGTTGGAGGAGGGTCAGGTAAGAAAAAATCCATTGTTTAGTGTTGATGTGGAAGTGTAATCTCTACGAATGAGAGAATAATAAATGGTTAACAACAAAATTCAGATTGATTATATCATATTTTCATATTTTTTACATTGAGTATATCATGCCATAAAAATAAAACATATTAGTTGTTTTGTTTTAAATCCATATACAGTTATAGGATTTAATAAGATTTCATTTTAATACATTAATATATGTGGAGTAGCAGTATTAAGAGATCATAATAGCAAACATTAAAGTAGTACTAAATAATATGGAGCATTTTAATTTGTAAGAATTGGTAAAATATAGTTGAAAGAAAAAGAAAATTCTTCAAAATAGTAATGAAATAAAAGATAAACATATATAATGAACTAAGGAATAGCATATAATATAATCAGCTATGATTATGCTGCTCGAGCATCGAAAGTGCACTTAATCAAACAAATATTAGATGAAAGAAGAATAAGCCAGTTTGCAAGATATACTAACATACAATCCAAAATTATTTCTCACAACAAAGTGTAAATAAAAATATATATATAATAAAATAAATAAAAGGCAAGTATGAATAAGAATCTTCTCATGGTCTTATAATGAAGTTCTTAAAATTAAAAAGCTTACTTAAAAACGAGAAAATTCAATATTAAAAAAAACGAAAGCAACTTGATTGTTTTAATAATATTAAATTCGAGACTTGGCAGTTAAATAAGTCAAAGTTTTTTTTTAAAGAAATTTTATTCAATTGCTGTATTGAATGCTACAAACACAAAAATGACATCAATTACATATCTATTTGAAGCAAAGTAGATCCAACCTTCTCCCATGTTGCTCTTGTGATATAGCTTGAAGCAATTAGTCGGTCACTCTCCATGATTTTCTCCATGACTTTCTTGAATTTAGTTCCGTGTTGCTCTCGTCCCTTCAATCGTTACTTTACATCTGACACACCACAAAGCATAATTCACGAAAATCGCCAATCTTGTGTCCGTAAATAGTCCCTGACCTATATACTTTAAACCCCAATATTATCAATACTGAAAAATGTAAATCTACTATTATTAAGTGCTGAAATAATTGTAATTGTAGAGAAAGAAATCAATTTCCAGTCATAATTGCACATAAACTATTACTGGTTGGTAAATGTCCAGAGATTTTAATATCACATGATCACTATCTCATACTAGCACATAATTGTTATTAAACAATTCAAAACAAAGCAAAACTCTCCATATAGTAGTGCCATCTTGTGCTAACAAGAGCAATCAATGGATGCTAGTATGAGATAGTGATCATGTGATGTTTAGTGGTTTAACACCAATCCTGCCTAATAGGATAGTGGTGGCTATGGTTGTTAAAGAGCCAAAGACACCAAAATGTATGGGTGCTGAATTGAGTTCAGACCCATATGACTATATAAGCTATTGAGCTTGGATTGAAAATATTAATTGTGTTTTCAATTTTATTCTCATAGTTTTGTAGTTAGGTGGGTGCTGGAGGGTTGCATTAGATCCTAAGATCTAGGTGTAGTACTCTCAGATCCAAGGCTCCTCACTGATGAAGGCCACAAGCCAGAAACTAGTCTGGGGATATTGGATGAGTAGGCACTAGATAGGGATTTTATGCACAAGCCTTCTGGCATCCATTGATTGCTCTTGTTAGCACAAGATGGCACTACTATATGGAGAGTTTTGCTTTGTTTTGAATTGTTGAATAAGATTTTAATATACATTTACAGACAACACCTGACTGGAGATTGATTTCCTTTTCCACAAGACTGAAAAGTAAAATTAAATAATAAACTACCCATAAGTATCAATTTATTGTAATTTAAATAACATTAGCATCAATCTTTTTAAATTTCTTCAATTTAGCATATTTCTTTTTCTATTTTTATGTTTTTGCTGACCTTATCTTTATTCTTAAAGTTAAAACCTAACACAGTTTAGAAAATAATCAATAGCTAAATTTATAAAAATCAAATCTATTGCTGATGACAATATTTTATATAATTGCTTAAAAAATTTTATTCATTAAATTTTATTTCAAAGACTGAAAGAAATTACAAAATAATTCTTAAAATGTAGATTTTACTACAAGATCACTATTCCGTTGGTTACTAAAGTAGTCAATTCTTATTTCAGTCAGTGTTTTAAATAATATATAGGATGATCAACTATTAAAGATAGTGAGTAATTTTTCACATTACTTCCATTATAAAAAAAGCTAAGCATTTTGGTTAATAATGTCTAAAACTACACCTTAAAGACCTGCAAAATTTTCTGTCATAACTATTATGCAACGGCCCTTTTACCTTCGTATTAAAAACATTGTATCAAGTAAATTAATCATTTTTCCAAATCTAATCATAAGATGAGATTAAATAAGTAAAAATATTAGTTTTTATTTTATTTTTCAATAAGAATGTTAAAGAAAAATCTTGTTAACAGCAATTTCTTTCTGGCTAACAGCTTGCAGTTCTTGACTTTTGACATAATATTGATTTATGCGATTTTTTCAAACTTATAGGAAACTCACAATAAATATTTTTGGCAATAAAGTTTTGGACCATTGGTAAATTTAGTTTTGGAATAGATGATGTGTTCTCAAAATATTGTATCTGCCCTTATGACCTTTCTTGATTAAAAGCAATCAAAATTAGTTTAAGTTTACTAATAAGCTACCAAATAATATTAAAGGAACATTGTGAAAGATATGCTTGTAATTCTGCGCTAATGATGAGTTTTGCTTAATCAATCAATTTTGGTTTTAAAAGCAAGATATATCATTGGTAATATCATTAGCAGTAACAAGAATAGTTCTCTCAAAGGTAATTATATAATCAACAAGCTTCAAATCATTATAAAAGTAACCAGGTCTAAATTTTTTGATTTTTTTATAATCTCACTCATATTTTTTTTCTAACATCATGGGATCTCCGGTAGACAAATATTACCGTAAAGAGCGCTGCTAATTTTATTCCAGTGAGCAGATTATGGAAAACTTAGGGTGGAGAATGGAAAGGGAAGGTAAATTGGTTAACAGGTTTCTCTGGGCGTAGTTGCTGAGAGATTCCTGACTCCGTATAAGGAGAAGTCACAGTGCATCACATCATATCATATGAAATGCTTTTAGGTGAGACTTATAGCTGTTATTATTATAAGTTTGTATGAATAGCTTTTAACAATCAAAACATGAATTTCAAGAATAATAAGATTTCAGTTTATGATGATTGTTGGTAAAAATATCAACTATTATTATATTCGAGTTATTGGTAAATTATTTTTTGCATCAAAACAAAGCACGACATGAATCCCCCAAATCGAGTGCTGTTTACTTTCCCCATCTATTTACAGAATAGGAATTTTTCTTCTAACTTGTGTCTGTAAAGTTAATGCATGTTGATTAAATTTATCTATTTTAAAAGCTAACAATGGGCCTTATTATCTGTTATATAATCCCTAAAATCTTTTATTAAAATCTCTGAATCCAGAAGGTATAAGAAAATCTGGAAAAAAGTAGGGCAGTTTGTATTGGAAGATTTATAGATATTGCTTAATACAAAATACATATTCAATGATAATTGATATATCATTTGACTTACCTTCGCTAGAAGGTGTTAGATCTGAATCTAAGAAAGTAGAACCATTGGTTATTATCTACTATATTAAAATCATTGAGAAGCTAGGAAATGTAAAAATATGACATTTGTACAAGAATGACAAGAATTTTGAAATGCAATTGGTATCAATATCATGTTGTACAATTAATTCATAGTGGATATCATGATGGTATAGTCTTAATGTTACATTGAATGGTATGTTTTCTAGTTGAAAAGATTTCTGTATAGAGAATATATACTATGCAGGTGAGTCGTTCCATGATGATGTTCATTTCAAAAACCTAGAACCTCATATGATGTAATCCTACATCATAATACCACTAGTATTTACGTTAATAACTTTATAAGGATTTTTTTATAATTTGAAAACTTTAGGCTTTAGCGAACAATTATTTAAAAGTAGTTAGGCAAAAAGAAGGTTCAAATTTTTAGGCTTTCGGTGCAAAATTATTTAGAGAAACATTCAAATTTTGAGGCTTATTGGAACAAAATTAGTTATAGAAGCCTTTTTTCAAACAGATTGCAGCACACTTAACGAATAATGGTGATTATTTGGTTTAAAGAAATACAAGGTGGCAAAAATTAACAGCAGGCTTTAGTGAACAATTATTTTAAAGTAGTTCTGCAAAAAATAGGCAAAAGGAACTTTCAAATTTTTAGGCTTTCGGTGCAAAATTATTTGTACCAAATTATTTAGAGAAATATTTACAGTGATGGTATAGTAATGGCTTGTAATATAGAATGGAATATATCTTCATCATGGTGCAGTTATCACCACATGAATTCCACTATGTATAACCCAGGTGACATCAAGAGGTCCCCCTCTTTTTTATTGTGCCATTTTAATAGCCTCAAAGTCTTTCTACGTATTTGTGTATGCGCTCTAGTATAAGGATCCACAAAATTGTATGTGTGATTGACTTTGAAATGTTCATAGCCTGCAGTATTCAATTCATCACTTTTGTAGGCCTTCAAACAGTCAGAATATATGGAGGATCCTGGTTCTATATGTTGTTTAATGGCATCTAGGAGAACAGACACTCTTCAACCTGTAATAGTGACAATGAAACACTTTCGTTTCGCTACATAAACCACCAAATAACCACTGTTGTAGAAGAATTCTTCCCTGTTGGTTTTTATGTTTAGTAAATAGAGTTTCATTGACCTCTACAATTTTTCCTGGCCCTCCAATTTTGCAGGATGGGTGAGATAGCAGATTTTCTTTACAGGCTTCTCTCAAATATTGTTTCCATGCAATGACAGTCTTCCTGCTCAAATCCAAATCATTTATTCCCGATTGTATAGTCAATTGGTTTTTACTCCAATAATAAATGATTTGGATGGCTGTTACAAATGACAATCTGCTGTCCTCAAACCAGGTTCCTTTCTGAAATGCTTTGTGATTTTGACACACACCAATGTTGCACCTCCATTCTGCATTTGGACTCACACAAAGTGTCATTTGATGACCATTGATGCACACTTTTTAAGAGGGCAGAACACTTTTACTTTGGAAGAACTCCACTGCTTCATGTTCTGTCTTTGGGAGATCCCAAATTTTCATCATTTTGAGTAAGAAAAGATGGTAAGACACTAGATGTACTTAAATTTCAATGTGGCTTTTTGAAATGTTGCCTGAAAGTTTGCACAAGTTTAATATTGTATTCATCTATGTAATAAAATCCATATTAATACCATCAAAAAATAAAAATAGTCCCAACAACTTCTATTTGTAGCAGTACAAAATACTTAATATGTCATAATAAAACTAAACAGGTATTTCAAAAGACTACTTCAGTTACTTTTTGATTAAATCTGTCGGCTCAAGAAATTATATTTTTCATGTGAAATGTCTATTATGTCACATTTCATTTTGAATGTACAAACTGTGACATGTGCTGCAATAAGCCTCAAAATAATAACATTCTTTTTATATTATGGATGTTTATGCTGCAAACCTACTACAAATACTGGACAAGTCAGCCTTGAAAAAAATTGGGTAATATTTTTCCTGCAGATCTCTATAAATCTATTTTAAAAATATTTACATGATATGCCATAATTTCAAAGCAGAGTATAATTAATTTGATAAATAGAAGCTCCATGTAATGTTCTTATTACTTTGTAGTTTATATAAATTGCTACTTTGTAATCTGTTTTTATAATTCACATTTCATAGCATTTTTTTGTTTTTTTTTAAATTTGTATTTTAGAAGGATCTGTTTTTGTAACTCCCACCATTGGTGAAGCTTCCTTAATTTTTTTGACATTTACCATTAAAGTTTTTTTGTTTTTGTAATTCACATTTCATAGCGTTTTCTTGTTTTTTTAATTTGTATTTTAGAAAGATTTGTTCGAATTAGGCATTTTAATTTGTCAATTTCAGTGATTTTTGGA
This sequence comes from Epiperipatus broadwayi, assembly GCA_028023455.1. Classification (NCBI taxonomy): domain Eukaryota; kingdom Metazoa; phylum Onychophora; class Udeonychophora; order Euonychophora; family Peripatidae; genus Epiperipatus; species Epiperipatus broadwayi. The sequence goes on along the minus strand of JAQFVV010000916.1, from coordinate 20,663 downwards.
TGGAAATTCTTCATGGGGGGGGGGTGTTTGCTTTTGATGTATTTTCAATGATTTCTGTTTTTATAATTCAAATTTCATAGCATTTTCTTGGTTCTTTTCCTTTTAATTTGTACTTTAGAAGGATTTGTTCGTTTTAGGCATTTTAATTTGTCGATTTCAGCAATTTTTGGATGGAAATTCTTCATGGAGGGGATGTTTGCTTTTGATGTATTTTCAATGATTTCTGTTTTTATAATTCAAATTTCATTGCATTTTCTTGGTTCTTTTCCTTTTAATTTGTACTTTAGAAGGATTTGTTCGATTTAGGCATTTTAATTTGTCGATTTCAGCAATTTTTGGATGGAAATTCTTCATGGGGGGGGGATATGTTTGATGCATTTTCACAGATTTCTGTTTTTGTAATTCAAAATTTTACAGCGTTTTCTTGGGTTTTTTATTTGTATTTTAGAAGGATTTGTTTGATTTATTTTGCCTTAGGCATTTCAATTTGTCAATTTCAGTGATTCTCGAATAAAAATTTATCACTTGCAGGCTTCTTGGGGGTTGTTGATGGTGCTACAGCATCACCTAGCGACTACATTGGGTGTAAGTCACTATTACCAAAATTTTAAGATAGTGGTATTTTTATATTTCAGTGTTCTCAGTATGAAAGAAACAGTATTTTAGAAATTAAATCATTTTGTTGCAATTTGAGAAGTATATATTAAGCTGAAAATTTTCTAGGTTTGAAATATTTTAATGATTCAAAATATGTTAACGAATGGGGAATAAAGGAAGTGGAATTATTGTTTTTATTTTGATAACTTAATTATAAAAATATATTTTGTTCACTTATTCTTCTAATGTAATAATAAAAGATTTACTACTTTTTAGCTTTCAATTATTTTACTGCTGCAAAAAGTTTATTAAAATTAAATATGTGACTGGGTATAAAGGATAACAAGCAACAGCAAAGTACAATCAATAAAAATCTCATTTCTGGTCCTGTTATAGTATTTTATTGTCTAGTTATTCCATCTTTTTAAATCGAATACAATTTATAAAATATTGTATATATATATATATATTTATTATCTTTCTTTTTAGATATGGAGTGGAGTCAAACCTTATATAGATCATTATCAATCTATACAGACTATTGAAACCAGAGTAAAATCGCCAACAGCTTCATTTTTACGATCTACATCAAAAAGAAAAAGAACTTCATCAAATACTAACTGTGAGGAAAACTTATAAGACCAGAAAAGGAAAAAATAGAGATGGGAGAAGGGAATAAATATTATCACTCACTAATAAATATTATTGTTATTAATTATTTAATAATTAAATAAAACAGTGATAGCTCATGGTAAAAGTATGAGATTTTTCTTATCGGTGATGAAGGTACATTCATATTGGAATCATATATTTGTTTCACTTTTTGATACTAACCTGACTAATCTAAGTTAACTGAAAATAAATAAACATTAATTTACAATTAATATGTGGATTGCTAGCTATGTTAAATGTTCATAGAAACCCTAATTTATAAATAATGTGGACTTGCCTAAAAATTAATATATGCTTGAAAATAAAAATGTATACTATTTGGATTCAAATATACCACAGCACTATATTTAAGAGAACAATTTATAAAATCAAAGCAATTAAATTCCCTAAAACGTTTACTCTAACTAATAACGTCTGATAATTTTAAAAGTGCAATAGAAATTTTCTGCCAGTGTGTTTCATAAGAGATAACATACTAGCTTACTTTTTCTCATTCAGGCTGGTGTCATAATAAACAGAGTTATCCAGTTTTAGATTCTCTTTTACATTATCAATTTTTCAAATTTATTTCTTTAAATAAATTAACGATGTAGTGACGGTAAAACTTTTCTTAAATATAAAAATTGATTTTATTTTCAATACGATCGATTTTAAATTAATAAATTGATGCAAAATTTTTATTATATATACTTTCCAATTATGAATTCCAAAACGTATAGAGACTCATTTCTAAGATGTTTTTAATTTTTCCATAATAATGAAGAATATTGGTCATAGATCACTACATTGATAATAAATTTCGGTCTTTTTTTTTTTTTAAAGTGTCATAGCATCAGCCGGGACGCGAACCCGCAACCCAGGCAACTGCCTCTTTATAAGGCAATCGCGCTGACCTCTCGACCACCAATGCAAGACAAATTTAGAACATTTCAGTAGTTTACAAACAAACAACTCCTTGTTCTGGCAGAATCAAGAAGCTGTCACACATTGCAAGAAAGTAAACAGAATAAAGAGACCGATAATTATCACGTAACTTATTCTTGATCCTGCAAAAGGATGGCCTTTTTTCATTTTCTTTTTACAGGTGATAATATACTTCTTAAAAAATATCAGGATTAAATCTATCACATTTGAAAATGTATAATGAAAATATTTTTATGCTTAGGATCATATCTAAATTTAAAATTTTTAATACTGACTGAAGTAGAAGGTTGAGTACTTAATTTATAATATATTTTCTGTATAAGTTCTAGAAAAATAAACAACAAATTATTAATCTACATTATAGAAACAAAATAATATCAGTACTTATTTACTTCACATAAAATTATAAACCAAAGCAAATGGGTTTTTGTAATGATTTGTGAGCTTAGGTAATCCCAGGAGTTTTGATTTATTTATTTATTTTTCTTTAACTGAAATCTAGTTACTTAATATTTTATAATTCACTCAAGAAGTGCATTTTTAAAATTGATTTGAATGGTTTTAATTACAAATTTTTGTACAAATTTTGTAGACTATAAGCCGCCTGATGGCGCTTTACACTTTTTAATACACATAAGAGTAGATTATGGGAAAACTTAGGGTGGACAATGGAAAAGGAAGGTAAAGTGGCTATCAGGTTTCTCTGGGAATAGCTGCTGAGAGATTCCTGACTCTGTTTAAGGAGAAGTCACAGTGCATCACATCACATAAATATAACGTTACCTGGCCAGCCTTTCTTTATTGTCCGATTTATGGTATTACAAAAAAAAGTCTACATTAATTATTGTCCCATTTCTTTATTGTCCAGAGTCTGGTATTATATTTATATGAAAAAAAAAAGTCTCCATTAATTTATCTACTTATTTTTTTATTGGAAACGAACAAATTCTTTTTTGTTTTTACTTCTAAAAACACGCTTTTACTTTAATAATATTACTTTGCCAGTGCCAGACGTTTTTGTCTTTATTGTGCAACTTCAGGTATTATTTTGAGATTAATTAAAAAATACTTGTAGAAATTAAGTGCTATACTTCTTTTGGATTGAAAACAAAGTATAAATTAATTTATCTACTATATGTTGCTGATAAATTATATTAACATCTAAAAAATTGCGGTGTAGTAAATCTAAGATTTCGCGCTGTAATGTCGTAAATTAAAAACTCAGTGAGTAATAAATGAATATGTTTATATCTTCAAGCTTTCAAGCCAAGATGCTTAAGACTGGCTTTTATATATATATATAAAGTTAAATAGAGAAAAGGTTGTATCATCCTTTTCTTATCAAAATCTCTGTCATGTGTCAAGGCTTGATCGTTCTTAAGACAGCTGTTTAAAATCTGATTGGCTGTCTGAGAGACAATGGTAGGCGCATGTGAAAGACTAGTAACCTTTCAATTATTACTTATTTATTATTGGAAACGAATAAGTTCTTTTTTGTTTTTGCTTTTAAAAACACTGTTATTTTAATAACCTTACCATGCCGGACTTTTTTTTTTATTGTACAATTTCAGGGTCAGGAAGGGGTAATATATCAGGACGAGAACACGTTTACAATTATTACTATGTATACTACGTCAAGTAGGCTGTAAGACCATTACTTGGAATGTACATTTCAAGAGTTATGGTCAGTTGATTTTTAGAGACCCTCACATGATACGATAGCGATCTGTGAAGTATACACATTTGCAGAGTTTCGGGAAGCACATCAGCGCCGTAAGATTGGTGTGCAACGGACATCTAGGCCTGCTAATGGCTAATATGAACTGTTCTGTTCTAAGGCCATAAGTTTGGCCGCATATAACGGCATTTTTATGTTCTTTGACACATAAAGAATGCCTTCAGGTGGCTTGTATGGTCTAAAAAATAAGTACTCAAATTTTTAATTACAATTAAAATAGTTTTTTGCTGATTAATTTTTATTTTTCTCCTTCTCTTTATATATATATAAACATTAAAAGCGTAAAGCTAAACTAGTTTGGTTGAGTTTTGGATTTGGGGTAATTTTGATTATATATATATATGGATAGGTGTATGTATATAATATTTCAATAGAACTACAATATTCCTATCGAATATATCAATATTCCTTTATTTGGATATTTTTTTTATCATAATATTTATGCATATCACAACAGAATATTGCCTGGATGTAATTTTATATATTATTATTATTATTATACAATGTACTTATTTTCCTGTTGTTGTTTTTTAATAAACATTTTGTTTTCTAAAACTATTGTCTTTAATCTGTGAAGAGCCTTTGTATTTTCATTTGGAAATGCATATAGCACCTTGATATGTACAAATAACTCCACATTATATTTATTTAATCAATGAACAATTAGGGTATTTGAGCTCAGACTTTCACATGCCCTCAACTCTCCATACTATTTCATACTACTCGTACAATGTCGACATCACTGTGGCTTTGAGCGTTCCATCATCAGATTTTTAATAGGATGGATGGCTGAAGAGTTGGAGGGTGGAGTGGATTGAAGCCTGTTCATTAAAGTATGAAGATTGGCTATCTTAATATAAATCTGAGCATTTATTGTATATATATGTGCAGATGATAATCTAGACCAACTGACGAGTGCTGGTTTAGCACGAAATACTTATATTGGTGATTATTTATCTTTTAGACATATATATGGTCAAGTATATCAGTGGTATGATATGGTGCTGAAGGTCGTGTGAAAGTCTGAGCTCAAAACACACTATATATTACATTGTTTGAACAGGTATATATATAATTTGTATGTTAGATATTAATGAACAATTATTTATTTTATATTAAAAATATTATGAATTATTCGTTTATTATATTTAGAAACATACAAAATATGAATATAAAAAAATGTAGTGGAATAAAAAGTTTTTAAAGTGATTAATAATATTCATTAAGGCTGTAGCCTCAAGCACATGCTATAAAATGCGATAGTAGGGACCTCTACAGGTCTTAAAACCACAAGCTTACTCATTGGAAGAAAAGAGGGGAACCCCTTCTTTACTTCAACTTACTTTCTATTTAAATAGGTGAAGCTGAAGCGGTTCGATCTGAGAGTGTAAAGCTATTCAATACTTCACTAATTAAGTCCACATTTCTTATTACACATTAATACTCGTGAAATCTTTCGCTTTACAACGAGTCAATGCAAAGTGATTAATGAAAAAAAATTATTAAATATTTTAAAAATAAAGACAATTAGAATAATGTATTATAAGAAAAACAGAGGTTGAAGTATCCTCAATCAATATAAACATTGATCAAATCTTATTATAAATCAAATACTGGGTATACGTTTAAAAAAATCATTTGTGATAAAAGTTGATTTTTTTTAAATATAAAAAACTTAGAAATGAAAAAATAAACATATTTAGTCTACAGTGCTAAGGAATAAATAATTAAAACCAGTAAAATAAAATATTTGGAGATGGATTCGTATGCTCAAAATTAATATTTGCTCCAAATTAATTGGGAGAGATGTTAAAATGCCCATTTGAAAGATACATAAATAAAATAGAGAAAAACCTTATCAGATAAAACATTAAATTAAAAAACAACAACACATATTTTAAAATTGTAGATAGCTTGCATTTATATATTTATTGGGGGGGGGGGGTACTTTAATGTATTCATTAAAAAATTACGTAAAAAATTAAGTAAAAAGTAAAAAAAAAAAACTGGGAGAATTTTTTTTTCACGTGTCAAAGCATGAACCGGGAAGCGAACCCGCAAACCCGGGACCCTTGCTTGTTAGGCTGCTGTGCTAACCACTCGACCACCAACGCTTGACACTTGGCAGAATTTCAAACTGAAAATTTAACTTTGGACAACATTTTTATTCAAAAAATATTTTTGAAAGAAAATGATCAACAATTTTACATAAATAAGATTGAATAAATTATGTGACGAAATATCTATATTAAAAACTAATAGAAACAATTAACGATTTTAAATAATTTTATATATATATAAAAATAATAAAAAAAAATGTGAAAAAAAAATAAATTAGAAAAATTTAAAGCTTATTAAAAAATTATATTAAAAATGTAATATATAACCTTCCTTATTTCGAACATATGTAATTTCAATTAAACATAAATCAGACAGAAATATTTAAAACAAATGAACGTCATTGCAATTAATATGAATCTTATATTATGAGGATATTTACTAAGGCAATAAACCTAAATCATGTGCGGTTGAAAATGCGAAGGTAGGGACCTCTACAGGTCTTAACCACAAGCTTACCCATGGGAAGACCTGTAGAGGTCCCTACGTTCGCATTTTCAACCGCACATGCTTTAGGTTTATTGCCTTAGTAAATATTACTTACATAATCAATGTGTGTTAAATAAATTTATAATTATAAGGATAATAAATGCAAAAGGTCCAACTTATAAGTCTGAAAATGGCTTGAGAAATGTAAATATTGAATGTTAGAAAATAGAAGAATTGCTAACCTAATTTTAGAAAGAGTTTTTACAATAACTTTCCCAAACTACTTTCGATGGAAAGTTGATAAGTATTGGGTGAAAAATTATAAAATGAATATGTCTCATATGGTTTTAGTGTGCTCAGCCAAGTTGAAACATGTTTGAACAAATTGACATACAACGAATAGGGGATCTGCACATGCGCAATGCTGGCTTTAACAATAGTTATTATTAATTTATCCAAGCGAATGAACATCTTTGCTGCCTGAACAGATTACTCATGACAAAAATAGTTTATTAAGCACATCATTGTATTGCAATCTTTTTAATGTACAATTTTTTTGTCTGCATGAAAGTTCTGATTAATATTAGAATTTAAATATTATTTAAAAGTTACCCACGGATTCTTGCCTAAAGAGAGGAATTTTCAAAGAAAAAGGGACAAGTATTTTTTCTGACACATCTATGATCGGAAAAGAATCTATGGTTTCTTCAAAATTTAATATTAAAAAATAAGTGTCATCTAAGTGCTTGACTCAGACTATATTTGCCCCTCAGGTAATGCTGCTGGAATAATGTAATCTTTGGTGATGCTGAGATTATATATTGGAATTTCAGTTAATGATATACAATTGGTTCTATTTATTACATACAGTAGTTATGTTTAGGAGTTTTTAAAGTTTAAAAAAGATTATTGTATTAATCGTGTTTTGTATACTAATATAAAATTATGTTAGTTTATTGGCTACTAAAATCTTTGCTGATTTCGTTTTGTGCTTAACTGTTTACAATATTCTGAATTTCATTATATTTAACACCTTTGTAGCACTATATAGACAAGAAGTTGACCTTTCACATCTTTATTCAGAAGTTATATTTATTTTTCAGGTAATGATTCTGGAATAATGTAACATTTGGTGTGATATTTTAGATTTGAATTTCAGCTCGCATTAACGCAACTGTTTTTCTTTATAAAAATTACTGTACAAAAGGTTTTTTTTTTCAAGAAAAAATATTTGGGAGAAAAATTGTTAATTAATATAAAGAATAAAAAATTAGAAAACTTTGATAAAGAGATTTTATAGGCAGTTCATGTTGTACAAAAAAAATGTCGTTTATATAATTTGGACATAGAAAGATGTAAAAAAAATCTTTTTATAAAATATTTGAAAATAAATAAGGTGTAAAAAAACAAAATAATTAAAAGATATGCCTTAAATTTTTTTAAATTTTATTTAAACATGAAGTGTTCTTATACACTGAAAGGTTTACATTGTATTTAAAACATACATATTAAAAAAAGGAACACATTCTGCACAATCTTGATATTCATGTGGGTTATTCATTTGGAATTCAATCTTTTCCCAAGTGTCTCTATGTAACAGCTGAGGTGCAAGGGCTGAGTCTCTAACTTTAACCTGTGTGAGTAGCTTCATGTAAACTTGAAGTGGAGTGTTTTTAAAATGTCCAAACATTAATTTGCATCTGGTTAGCCATAAGGTGAAGGTCAAGAAGATGGACAGTCTGATGGAGGCATAAGTTCCTTGTTTGATCCTGTTTTGAATTGATAGGACATCTCTGATATCTAGTGAAACTTTGTTAATGATGAAGTTCCTGATCAGAGAGAAGGTGGAGCACGTGTATAGTAGGTGGGCTGTGGTCTCATCAGCTGAGTGGCAGAGCTGACACTGGGGTCCAATCTTTGAGAAAACCCTCCTGGCCACAAGAAAGGAACTGGTAGGAAGAGAAGCCAGATTGAGCTTAAGAAGAAAGTCAATGTGCTTGGATTCAACATACCAGTGATTCAGCTTTTGGATCAAGGCTTTGTTGGAAAGCCCCAATATGTTTTGAGTTAGAGCTTGATCCTTGTATTTTAATTTGTAGACAGTCCAGAAAGACTTTTTAGTATCAAGAGCTAGTTGACTGGGATTCATGGCTATACTGACTTGATTCCAGACCTCGCCCATCCATTTACTTGTAAGTGGAGGTGGAGTATCAGTAGGGTCGATAACCTCCGGAAGATTGAGGTTTGGCAATTTTAAGCATGTTGAGCACAGAAGGGAAATGTATTTTTGAAGGTAGAGGGTGGAGACAGAGTGCATACCAAGACCATTAAGCTCTTTAGGCATTTGAGCCTTGGCCATGCTAATAGCCACCACCTTGCCATGCCAGAAAAGTTTGGAACACAGAGAGTTCATGGATTTTTCGAAAAGCTTAGTGGGTTTGATGGGAAGGTAATAGAACAGTCTAGAATAAACCAGTGTGTTTAATAGTGAGATATGCCTTAAATTAACTAAACAAATGATACAAATGTGAATGTAAGAAGAAATATATTGTAACTAATAAAATCATTTGTAATTAATAAAAATATGAGAATAAAATATTAAATTATGGCTGGGGAAAAATGGTGGCAAAAATGGCTAGTATATCTTTAAGCATTTTTAATATGTGTATATGGTCTTTCTCTCTGGGTGCCACTAGGCTATCTAAACCTATACAAAGTTACCTTATATACCTACTTATAGATGTACCTGGTTTGAACCCATTTGGTGCATTATTTATAATAGGATGTAGGATTGAATATTTTAGACCCATATCACATTTGCACTAACATTATGATTGTGCATATAAAATTATCAGACAAATTATTACTTAAGATTTTAATATCATAAGTGCATACTTAACACTCTCATAAATCCTACAAGCTCATATTAAACATTATAGGTTTATCAGTGGTAATTCACTCAACCTTGAATGATATTTGATGATCTTGAAGACAGTCATTATCTTATAATGGCTCACAAATAATACACAAACACAATGAGAACCATTATTTATCTCTGGCTATTAAACACTCTTAAGACTATTGATCAATAAGATGATGATGATGATGATGATACTTCCATCCACAGCTTTAGAACTAACTCACAACACAAAATTTTATCTTTTATAAACCTATGATTACTTACCTAAAAAAATATATATAAATTATGACTTAACAATTAATATTCACCAGTGTAATGAATGATCATAATTAATAAGTCAATGAATAACTCTTAAGAAAGATATAGCCTCCTTTAATAAAAACAAGTTAACATTTATTACTGATTAATCATTAATAACACTGATATAAAATTTACATGATTAATAATGACAAATTGTTTACATTTTAAATAATAATATTAATAATACTAAAGATCTCCCTCTTTTCCTTAATGACACTACTCAATGTTCATATGACGTAGTGTAATGTGTGTGCATTAATTTCTATAGTGGATAAATGAAAAACCTTATATCCTAAAAACATTTTAAAAACATAAACACTCTATGCATGCACATACTCACTTAATGCACATAACCTATATATTGTATTGATAAAATAAACCTAATATTAAAAAGAGAAATGAGTAAAAAAAGATTAGTCATATTATAGAGATTAGAGCATTTAAAGAAATTAGCTTCAAATTACTTATCTGTCTTTCCACCGATCTAGGTCATTAATTACTTTTAACAAAGCTATCTCTTCTAATGTTAAACTTTATATCAATTTTTAACACTCATACTCAGCAAATATACATGTAAGCATAATTAATTACTAGGTATGTGTGTGTATATATGTCAATTCCCATTATGATAAAAACTATTAAACCTTTTGACATACAATATAATATAAATCGACATAATTTTATAATATTTGAATGAATACACAATAATACATTTTATAAAATAAAGTATACATATAAATGGTTACATGTAATAATCTAATGATACATAATATCAATAGAGCAATATTTATTATTATTAAAAATCTTTGCTAATTGATTTTTGTTTTAAGATTAAGAGATTTAAAGAGAGATAAATGGATTTATTATTAAAGATTTGTTAATAGTCACTGATAAAAAAATATAATTAAAAATTTATATTACCAGTTCTTTTTTTAATTTTGAGGCACAGACAGTTTCAAAGAATTCAATGATTTTAAAGTCAGCTTGTTGAAGGTTAACAATTTGTCATCAGCCACACACCAATATGTACCATATATATATTTACCAATTACAGCAGTTTACTGGAACAGTCCTATTTTGGCTTGGGCTTGCAATTCTTTTTACTGCGATGGTGATGATAAAATAACTTGTTTCTATAGGAACCATTTTATCATGGGTATGGTTTCTTCACATCTTCTATGTATACTTTTAGATTCAAATTCAGAAAAATGGCATGGTTTCACAAATTTCAGCATTTTAATTTGTAATCGTCAGCACAGATAAAATAATGAGTTTTTTTCCTTCATATTTGGCAATCAGTTATAAGATGTTTAAAGACTTGAGATTTAAATTCTGATGTGCATATGTTTCTTTTTTTATCCCAGCATATTCATGTAAAAACCATTTTAAAACAAAATCTGAGTTCTCCAATGCAATCCAGTTTATTCTCCCCTCTTTCTTTTCTTTGTCTCCTATATATGTGTACTGTCTAGTGACATCACACATATTTTTGTCACTAAAACATCTGGTTTTTGTCAATTAAGGCATCTGGTCAATTTCTTCAAAAATGACAATTTTTTTAAATTTATTATTGGTAAGAAATCAAAAAATTATCTGAAGTTTATCAACTTTAACAGCAGTCCTCCCTTTTCTCAAATCTAAAATTTGACCTCTATCTCTCTTTCTCATTAACCTCTGACATTGGTCTGAAGGATTAAATGAAACTCTAACTTTTTCAGACAAGACAAAATAAATTGATACTAAATAATATAACTGTTTTTAAATAATATAACTTTCATAAAGAAATGATTTAAATAACATTTCTTTTAATATATGTGTAACTGTAAGTTTATATCTGTAAATACAGACACACACTCATCCATACAAACATATAAAATTTACCTATTAAAAATAATTTGAATGATTTTTAAAAATAACTTATAGATTAAAATTCATATGATAAATCAGTAAGACAGGTACTAGAATCAAAGATTAAAGAAAGAATATTACAATTTATTAAGTATAAATTAATTTTAAAGAGGGTTAAGAATCAAAATAAAAAAAGATTAATTGAATAGATCCCCTTTACCAATACAATAACAAATAGAGAGAGAACAATTATTCCCCCCTCTGTCTTAGGCTTTTGGGGTTCTTGGTCATGTAGGGTTTGAACCTGGATGCCCTACAGCTTCCTCTTCCTATACAAGAAAATGTGATGATGATTTTTTTTTGTTATTTTATGCACACACTATTGCAATTTAGTCACAGGCTAAATAGGAATGTGTACAATATATATATATATAAGATTTATTTGTTAAAATATGAGAGAGGACAATATATTTCTACAAAAAACAAAAATACCAGATAATATTGGAAATATTTATAAATTTAAACAAATAATTAATGATCTCAAGATAAAATTGCAACAATCCATATCTGAAATGTTTCTTTTCTTTGCATTAATATAAATATACATATTATTAGATAGATTTTTGAGTAGTTGGAAAAATTCATAAATAAACAAATTAATGTGAATGTAAGAAGAAATATATATAAGATTTATTTGTTAAAATATAAGTGAGAGAGGACAAAATATTTTTACAAAAAAATAAAAATACTGAAAATATAGGAAATATTTATAAATTTAAACAAAGAATTAATAATCTCAAGATAAAATTGTAACAATTCGTATTCTATCTAATTGTTTTTTTTTTTTATTATCAAAAACAAACTTTATTAAACCAGAAAATAAATAAATAAATACATAATATTGTATAATTAAAAACAATATGCAAATTAAAGTTCTATATGTAGAAATTGGTCTTCAAATGTCAATAAGATCCCATGTGCTATTAAATAAATCTTGTGATGATATTCTATTGTCTCTTGCTTTTATCATTCTGATTTTTCTAATTATTATCTTTAAAGGATCTGTACAATTAGAATTAAAGATAATATCACATCGAGTTAGCCATAAACTATAAATTAAACAAGTGCACTTCTAATATCAGCAAAAACTCCCGCTTTAATTGCTTGTATCAATACATGTATCAATAAGCCTTTATGTTTATAAATAAAGCTAATAAAATATCTACAAACTTGCAAATAACTGCATTCGCCAAAAATATGTTCAATCGTGTCTTCATCTCTGTGACAAAAACCACATAGACCATCTTTGCATTAATAGATAGATAAATAGATAGATAGATAGATAGATAGATAGATAGATAGATAGATAGATAGATAGATAGATAGATAGATAGATAGATAGATAGATGGATAGATGGATGGATGGATGGATGGATGGACGAACGGACGGACTGACGGATTGATGGACGGACGGACGGATGGACAGACGGACAGACAGACAGACAGATAGATAGATAGATAGATAGATAGATAGATAGATAGATAGATAGATAGATAGATAGATAGATAGATAGATAGATAGATAGAAGAAATGAAAACAGACAGAATGATAGGCATATATGGAAAAAATTATAGATGATTATTTTGAAATTTTACTTTGTAGTAATCTTGATTAATCCCAAAGAGTTCTTCAAGTTTGTAGTAGAAGATATTAATGTTAAAACAAATTAATAGCAGATTAATGAAAAATTTATCGTAAATAAGATAAATTATTTGGCAAGCATCTTTATAAGAAAATATATCTGGATATCTAATATATAATACTTCATATTAGTTATTTTTAATAGTACAATAAACATAACTTATTTATATTTTATTTATTCACATTTAAGAATTTTTAATTCCCAATTATTAGAAACATCAGTATTTTTATGGAAAATCCTGACAATTTTTATTTATTCTAGTATATAAAGTCTTTATTGAGAAGATTTTTCTTCCAAACATGAACTTTTAGAAGACGTTGGTACTTGTTGTGAGTACCATCTTTGAAAAACTGGTTTAAACAGGTTTTTATAGCGATTTCTGTATTGTGGAATTAAAGATGCATACATAATTGGATTTAAAGAACTGTGGGTCCAGGCTGCTACTGCTGCAAATAAATAATAGTTTGGATACTCAATTTTTAAATGTTTGACAAGAGTTGCTTTGGTAACCATAAAAGGTACATAACAAGCAAACGTTAATAACACAATGACAAATATAGTTTTGGTAATTTTTATATTATCATCTTTCAATCCAGTAGGGATATGAGGATTTTGATGACGTATTACCTTAAATCTTGATCTCATCACAATCCAAAATATATGAGAATAGCAAACTATATGTACAAAACAGGGGAAGGCAAAGGAGAAAATTGTTATACCCATCTGAGGATTATGCCCTTTATAATGCATGATTATACAGATACATATAGATTCTTCATAATCGAATTTTCCCCAAACACTAAACATAACAGGTCCAAGAATAAGGTATGGTATAACCCAATTTAAAAATAAAATCCCAGTAATAATATATTTGATAAAATAGTTTTTTAGTATGTGGTTAAAAGCCATCAAAATGTACCTTGTGAATGTAAGAGCTGCTAATCCAAGCATAGAATTTCCTAAAGTTCCATAAAACATGAAACCGTGAATATTACAACTCCATGGATGAAAATCGTTTTTTGTATTTAACATTTCGGCAGTTAGCATTGGTACGCAAAAACCGCAAAACAAAAGATCTGAACAGGCTAAATTGATTATGAATATGTCTGTTATATGTTTCAACGAAGCGTACTTCCAAAATGCAGCAATTGTTAAAATATTACCTGTAACTCCAATTAAAGTTATAAGTATTGTCCAGGAAGCAACGAACGAAATCCCAAGTTGAGGGCAATCTAAAGTCATTTCACTTGTTTGTTAAAAAAAATTGTAATATTGAGTTTTAATTAAAATATATCTGCATTCAAGGAAACATTTTGTGAATAAATAATAGAAATTTTAAAGGAAATGACTTAACTAAATAAAATTTAAAATTTCAATTCCGGCTGAAAATTATTCTAATTCATATATATGTCTAAAAATTAATATATTCCTATGACCCATCTATCAGATATTTATAAAAACAACGGTAGAAAAATGAATAAAAACTGACCATCGAATTGTGCCAATTAATTAATATATATATTGTAGCCTTATATTTTGGCTACAAAATATAAACAAAATATAAAGCTTGATAGAACTGGTTAAAATTTTCTCTATCTTTTTCTAGATAAGTTAATTTTGTGGCTGGCATGTAATATGCTTGTCTCTGGGTTCAAATTTATTAAACGATGAGATTATATAACTCTATTTATTATTGTCATATAAAAATTTTTCTTCTTTCTATTCTTTTTTTTTATATCATGTATTGGTTTGCTATGGTTCCAAGTACTAAACTAAATAAAATGTGCTTAACCTAAACATAAATATCAATACCTCAAGTATACTAAGATAATATAGAAGGGAAAATAATTTATGTCTATTTTAAATAATCCTAAAGATTATTTTTAGTTTGATTGCAGAATTTATTTACTTTTTTTTAAATTAATATAGGAGTTTGAACTCGTGACTTTCACACGACCTTCAACTATTCATGCTATCTCATACTACTGACACACTTGATCATACAGATGTCGAAAACATAGGTAATTACCAATATACATATATTGATACTAAACCAGAACTCATCAGTTGGTCCAGATTATTATCTCCACACATATATACAATCAATTCTCAGCTTATATTAAGATACACTGTAATGGACAGGCTTCAATCCACTCTACCCCACAATTCTTCAGCCATCCATTTCATTGAAAATCTGATGATGGAATGCTCAAAGCCCACGCTGATGCCAACCTTCTCATTCTACCCATATTGACCATAAGTCACTATGACCCCTCATATACAGGACACAATCCATGTACAGACATATACAAGGGATGGGCAGAACTTACAGCACTATATTTTAATGTATGAATTTTTTTCTACAGTCCAGGTTTTTTCATACCTGCACTCCAATATTTAATATATAGCGGTTTGAACTCAGACATTAATACAACCCTCAACTATCCACGCTATCTCATACTGCTGACACACTTGATCACATACATGTCAAAAAAGATAAATAATCACCAATATACATATTTTGTGTTGGCATTTGTCAGTTGGTCCAGATTATCACCTCCACACCTATATATACAATCAATGCTCAGCTTATATTAAGATAGCCAATCTTCATACTTTAATGGACAGGCTTCGATCCACTCCACCCCACAACTCTTCAGCTGTCCATTTCATTGGAAATCTGATGATGGTATGCTCAAAGCCCACTATTGGTGCCAAAATTCATATATTAAAATATAGTGTTGTAAGGTCTTCCCATCCCTTGTATATGTATGTAAATGAATTATGTCCTGTACATGAGGGATCAGAGAGACTTATGGTCAACATTGGTAGGATGAGAAGATTGGCACCAATGTGGGCTTTGATTATTCCGCCATCAGATTTGTCAATGAAATGGAGGGGTAAAGAATTGTGGGTTGGAATGGATTGAAGACTGTCCATTAAAGTATGAAGATTGGCTATCTTAATATAAGCTGAGCATTGATTGTATATATGTGTGGAGATGATAATCTCTACCAACTGATGAGCATGAAATAAATGAAATGTGCATGTTGCTGATTATTTAGCTCTTCGACATGTGTGTGATCAAGTCTGTCTGCAGTATGAGATAGCATGGGTGGTTGAGGGTCGTGTGAAAGTCTGAGTTCAAATCCTCTATATATTAAATATTAGAGTGCAAGTATGACAAAGCCTGTATTGTAGAAAAAAATTCATATACTAAAATTAATTTATAAAATAAACATATTTTTTTTTTTTATTCTCTAAAACAGAGATGCAACTAGAACTTTTTGAATGGCTGCAAATATATAATAGAAATCAAAATCTACTTTACTTTTTTGTCACTGTTAAATAAAGTGAAGACTAATCTGTGAAGATGAAAAGAAAGAGCTAAATTAAAACTTTTCTTAAGTAATTAAATTTACAATATTTTAAGCTAATGGCAAAATGTACAACTAAACCTTAATAATCTGTTCAGGCTCCTCAACTAAATCTCGCTACTAAATAATATTCTTTCAAAGGTCTGCGACAAGAATGCATGGAAATTATTGTAGATTGCTGCAACCGAAATAAAAGTTCTAAAGGGTCAGTGTCCTTATTATGTATAAACTATCTTTAACCTTGGATAAAATTTTACTTCCATAAATTTTTTTCTTTCCATATGTCAAAGCATTGACCGGGAAGTGAACCTGCAACAACTGTCTAAAAGCATATGCTTGCAAGGTTGCTGCGCTAACATCTCGGCTACCAATGCTTGCTTTCTCCATAACTTTTAAACATGGTTTTATCTATGTGTGGAGTGAAATATTACATTAGTCTAGGATAAGAGTTCTTTCATGAACTTTAACCCATGTGAGAGTGCTCTATATGTGCGAAATGAAAGGCTGTGCTTAGTTTAAGATAAAATGTTTTATTTTCACAACTCTAATATCTATGATAGCATTATATCTGGGCGAAATACAGTGCTGTATTAATATTTGTGTCCTAGTGCATGAATGAAGCAGAATTAATTATAACTCCATTTAATCAAGCTGTTAGAAACGTTGTGATTGCCTTATAAAATAACAATATTGTTGTTGAAAGAAATGATAATTGTCAAAGAACTATTTGGCTGTTATGACCCAAGTAGTGTAATTATTTGCTTCGACTGTCACTCATTGCTCTTGGAACTAAAAAATTAAATAAAACTTTGTCAAATGCAGTAAGATGGATCCGGCTATTTTTATTTTAGTTAATTAATTTCAAACACATATTTGTGTTTGT
Organism: Epiperipatus broadwayi; assembly: GCA_028023455.1. Classification (NCBI taxonomy): domain Eukaryota; kingdom Metazoa; phylum Onychophora; class Udeonychophora; order Euonychophora; family Peripatidae; genus Epiperipatus; species Epiperipatus broadwayi. The sequence continues at coordinate 3,154 of JAQFVV010000916.1, read as the reverse complement.
GTGAAGGCACTAATCGTCAGACAAACATAGTTTTAGGTTAATTACTGGTTAACGAAAGAATAATTTATCGAATGCAGCAATCATTGAGGCATGATTTTAAGTTGATGTGCTTAGTCTAAAGTGTAATAACAAATATTTAAAACAATATAACATAGATCAATAATGATTTTTACACTTTCTTTTCTAAAGTATTTGAATCCAGACTTCAAGCTACCCTATATTAAGCAAAAAAGACTATGAAAATTTAGCCTGCCAATGATTTTGATATTAAAAAAGATTTCATTCTTGAATCTAATTTTAATAAGAGTATCTTTATCTTAGAAAGTTTATCATAATAACATAAAAAATATTTTGAAGCATTCTTTACTAATTCCTCTTCCCGGAATATATTAAAAGCAACCTTGCACATGCTTGCATCTTATGGTTATTAATGTAAATCTTATTTATTCTCCAATAAATAGCACAAGTCTCTCTTACAATCTGAGCTGAGAATGACTATTAAGTAGTCGAAAGCATACTGCCTATACCATGCAATTTGAAAGTAAATTAAAGCATTTCTCTAAACACTTTTGTATTTATTTTCCTAATTAAAGTAAACCTTATAATAATCACATACTGGTGACAATAATTTCTTAATGTACTATAGTCAATGTATTTCGAATGATTTTCTTATCCTGGATTTATTAAAAATATAATTAATTTCTGAATTATATAATATATTTTATATAATAAAAGCTTTTCCCCTCCCCACTCTCAAATTTGGTTTTCAATATAGTATAAGTATTTTAAGAAATTGTGAAAACAAAAATTAAAACTAATAAATTGAGCGTATTAATAGAGTGATAAACCAAAAGAGAAATAATGTATTTATATGAAGATATTGATTTATGAACGAATCTCATGGAAGAGAACTAAACAGTATTAAAGAAATGCAATTCAAAAAATGACACTAAAACAAAGGATTTGTATAATTAACCAAAACCTTGATTTAATTTTCATATAAAAAAGTAAAACAGTAATATTATGCAAATATTAAAGATAGGATATATATATATATATTGTAACCTCCATGGCTTAGTTTATTTGTAGTTTTTTAAAAAATGATTACAAAAACAATTACGAATTTTAAAATGTAAAGGTATTTATAGATATAATAAACACCTCCATACTTCCACATTCTTTTTAAATTCATATTAATAAAGATATAATAAAAGACAAATGACCCCCAATATGCATTTCGTGTTGAACCAGCACTCATCAGTTGGTCCAAGTCACTATCTCTCATATATAACTTCTTTAATGAGCGTTATAATCGCATAATTATTGATATTATATGCTAAGTATTTATCTAGAGTAAATTGTTATATTTTCATTTACCATTGTCAAACTTCCTCCACTCGCAACTTTGACGCCATCCATTTCTGATAAATACACTAATGATTATTACTAATCATTTTTGAAACTAGAGATTATCTCTAACACAGATATAAACTTTAAACCTAAGTTAAAGATTAATATATCTGATTTTTTTAATTTACACACATGGAGTTATTCATTTTTCTCTGTCCCCGTATGTAATATCTTTATAGATATAATAAACACCTCTATATTTCCCCATTCTTTTCAAATTCATATAAATAAAGATATAATAAAAGACAAATGACCCCCAAAATGCATTTTAAATCTTTAACCATTATCATGTTGAAAACAATATATTTGTAAGAAATGAAAAATTTAGTTTTTTTTTATTGTAAAATAATAAAATTGACTACTTTTAAAATATTAAATTGCCATAGAAACATGGACAGTTGCCAGAGAATGAAAAAAAACCCCAGAGATCATCTGCTTTTAAGACTTGGATGGGTTATGTGACATAAAAATTCAAAAAAATATTTTTACTCTCACTTCTGTATACAATGAAAATAATGAGATAAAAATTTAATTAGAGTTTCACCCTCACATTTCCATAAGTGTATCTTAATTGTGAAACTGTAAGAAAATGTGTTAACATGAATAATGTCTCTCTACCAAACCTGGAATTTATTGTGGATTCAACGTAACACCAGGAAGAGAAAGATGTATACATTTGGCATATCTAATTCACTCAATCATAAGGAGCATTTAAAAAGGAATTTACCTGTAAAAGTAGTCAAGCTATACATTTCAATATTAAACTACATCATTATGCTCAGTGATCTCAAATTTTAATTAGTCTTACTGTATAAGAAAAGTTGAGCTCAACAGAAAATAAAAAATAGTTAACAGAGTAAGACTCCTTGCAATAATTTTCTTGAATAAGAATAATTTAAAATAATTTCTGTCTTGTATGAGATTTGCACTCTCTCAGTTTATTTCAATACCATCTGTGTTTGTAGAAATAAAATATTATTTACATATATTGCTGCAAGTTATAATATCTAAAAACTACTGCGTAGTAAATCGAAAGATTTCACGCCGTATGTTTATAATTAGACCTCAGTGAGTTAAGTGTGAAGAGATTTAAGATTCACACTGGCAGAGCTAAGTACTTTGGACTGGCTTGGATATATAGACAGACAAGTAAAGAAGAGAGTGGAACCACTCTTTTTTTGTTAAATTCTCTGTCCCAGTATTGGCGATCTGATTGGCTAAACACTTGAGAGGTTTGCACTCTCTCAGTTTATTTCAATACCATCTGCGTTTGCAGAAATAAAATATTATAAACAGTTATAATGTTTATTCTATTGTATAAAATTGTTATAATAATTAATAATCTTGTTGTTAATAAATTTTGTGATTTAATTTAAAATTTTACTTTATATTACCTTAAAATAATATAAATATGGAGAAGATAATGATCATGAAATTTGATTGAATCTGCATAAAGGCTTGTACTTAATGTAGGTCCAGTCTGATCATTATCTGTGACTGATATTAAATTAGTGTAATAAAAAGAAAAAATTGTTTAGAAATTTGTATGGAGTTAGCCCATTTGATAATCACATTCCCTATGGCTGAATTAATTTGTATGCATTTTATATTTTTTAGTTGGGAAATTCATATAACAAAGTACTGTAATGGTCCAGTAACCTTCAGGGTTCACATCTGTCTACAGTTATATCTAGGGTCTTTGGATAGGATGCTGGAGATGATGCAATGATGAACCTAACCAATG